>JANAVB010037417.1:17470902-17670902 GCA_029216955.1 Iris pallida
ATTCATTTAAACTCAGCAAAATACCAAAAACCCAAACCTGGAAACACTATCTCTCGAATTAGGTAAACCCCAATCGAACCAAAACCGCTATACTCGAATCTATTGGTTAGTAACTCTAGCCCTAGGTGTCCTCTAGTTTCTAGGGTGCCTGGCACGACACCACGACATGACAGATGTTGCAAAACCTCAAACCAATTCAGTAAACACTGACACAGTGAATTATCACCGCGTCGTGCACGCGTGCACCTAGCTCTAGGACACAACACGCGTGTCCTCGTGTCTTGTGATCCTGTCCTAGGTTCGTCTAGGTTAGTCTAGGGTTTGGGAGCCTCACGTGTCTAGGTGTCCTCAGGACGACCCAAACACCGTATCAGTCGAGAAAACTCGACTGATACACACTGTTCTGTGCCGCGTCGTACAGTGGTTCTCACATCTCGTGGATACGACACGAGCCACGTGGGATCTCGTGGTCATGCCCAGGTGTAGCCCACATGTTGGGCTACACACTCGTACAAACACGAGGTGTCTGAGTGTCGTGTCCGCACGACACGATGCGCACGAAGTCGGCTCTGTGCATGTGTGTATTGTCAGTACATGACCAGTGCACGTATCCTCGTGTCCTCGATACCACACGAGGTGTCGTAAAATTTTGGGGAAGTGTGCGTAGACACTGCCCCCGTGTCCACACCAATTTTCATGTGTCCAAGTGATATGTGCAGTATGTACGAGATACGTGTGAGCAGGACACAGTGTACTGCTGTGCACAGCGTGTTCGTGTCCAATTTTGACACGGACACGACCCAATATCGTGCTCAGTCAACTAGGGTTGTAACCTACAAGTCCAGGGCTACCCAAAAATATAATTTGTTTTACAAAACACAAGCTTTTATTCCTAAGTGGCATTTCACCAAACACTTGAATTTAAACATAGATACGTGTCCGATATGGACACCAAATCAAACCTAGTTCCTACCAAACTTGGCCTATAGGTCCCTGGTACCTAGATGCATGCAACCATGAAGAGAAATCACAATATTAATAGGTTTAGAGACATTTTACCGATTGAGTGAAAACTCAATGAAAAGCCTAGAATAGGGGGGGTGTCCTCTTCACTTGGGGGTGCCAAATGCTTGTGTAACCTTGCTAGCTAGCTTCCCTTAGTATCCTCAATTATAGGGGATTCTAATACAAGATATTTGGCTCAATTTGGAGTTGATTTGGGCATTTGGGGAGGAATTGGGGAAGAACACTAAAGGAGGCAATTAAAATGAATTAAAAAGGATGCTAATGATTAATGGGTTGTATTTATAGAGGAAGGGAATGTGTGATGGCTGCCATTAGGTTAGGGTTAGGGTTTAGGATGAGTGGCTAAGGCTTCTGCAACAATTTTAAGCCAATCTAATGGCTCATAACTAAAGTAGCCCTCTTTAACCTTTAGCCTAAAATATCTCTCTAACAAATATCTAGATATTACCCTAATTTGATTTATTAATTGAAACCCTCTAATTTAGTCTCTAGGGTCATGATTAACAATCTAGATTAGGCTAACTTCTATGTCAAGTCTCAATAATTTAACTAACACATATTTAATTCATATAATTTACAATTTTACAAAAGTGTCAAAATGACCAAAATACCCCTAGGCTTAAAAGTAGAAATTTGAAATCCTAAACACATGATTAGGCCTCCTTGGTCATGATTAGTCTTCTAGGTCATGCATGACTAAGGTTACACTAGCAAAATACTAATTTCACATTTCACTCAATTAAATGTTTTAAAAATAACTAAAAATCACCAAAAATTATATCATGACTAAAATCTAATATTAATGATTTAAAATACAAAAGTTCAAATTTACTCTTATTTTAGAAAAGTGGGTGTTACAGCATCCAACCCCGACGCACCCTCAGCAGCAGAAGCAGAAGCTGTATTCCGCAGTAGGATGTTCACACTGCGGGAAGCCAGGGTATATGGTATCAGAGTGTCGCAGAGCACAGGGTTTGTACTTGGTTTGTGGTGCCTCGGACCACAGGGTTGGGAACTGCCCGAACAGGGGGAGTTCATCGTCAGCTATCTCTAGTCCTTCAGTTAGAGGACCAACACAAGTCCAGCAGCAGCAGCTGCAGTACCCGTTTCCGAGGCCATTATCGACGCAGGCCCATGCATTCCAGCAGCAGAGACCGCAGCAGTATGCCCAAGCCCAAGCCCTGATCTAGAGCAGGCAGAAAAATTTTCAGCAGAGGGTACCCGCTTCCAGAGGACATGGTCAAGTGCTGGCTTTGACCATGGGAGAAGAAAGAATAGCACCCGGTGAGGTAGTGGCAGGTACTATTCTCGTCAACACCTTTTCAACTTCAGTATTATTTGATTCTGGTGCCTCGTATTCATTTATGTCTGCACGATTCACGACATGGATAGGATTGGAGCCCGAGTCATTATCAGTAAGGCTAAATATACTTACTGGTAACGGACTTGTGGGAGTAGATAGAGTGTTTTCCTCGAGTCGGATCGTACTTAGCGGTATAGAGTTTCCCGCTAGATTGATAGAGTTCCCAAAATCCGATTATGATGTGGTCTTAGGGATGGATTGGTTGAGGGACCAGTATGCTTGGATAGACTGCCATATCGGCTGGGTTATTTTTAGCATTCCAGGCGAGCCAGAGTTTTCCTTTTCCCGAGACGAAGTTAAACCTTCTCCTCCAGTATTGCGGATGGCAGTAGCAGCAGTGCAGTTACCTCTGATAGTCGATGAGTTTCCAGATGTTTTTCCCAAAGAGCTTCCAGGGATGTCACCAGAGCGGGAGATCGAGTTCACCATCGACTTGATTCCCGAAACAGCCCCAGTGTCAGAAAGAGTCTACAGGATGGCGCCATCAGAGCTAGAGATATTGTACAAGATGATTGAAGAACTTAGAACCAAGGGATTCATTCGTACAAGTGGATCGCCTTGGGGAGCCTCGATGCTTCTTGTGAAAAAGAAGGATGGTACGTCCAGATTATGTGTAGATTATCGTACCTTGAACTCAGTGACAATCAAGAACAGATACCCTCTCCCGAGGATAGATGACTTGTTTGATCAACTCAAAGGGGCAGCAGTATTCTCGAAGATTGATTTGCGTTCGGGATACCATCAGATCAGAGTCAGAGAGCAGGACATCCTAAAGACAGCTTTCAGGTCTAGGTATGGGCATTGGGAGTTCCTTGTGATGCCATTTGGAGCAACCAATGCGCCGGCTGTATTCATGGACCTCATAAATCTTATCTTCCTGCCTTATTTGTATCAGTTCATGATTGTATTCCTAGCCGACATCCTGGTCTATAGCAAAAGTGTGACAGAGCATGAGCAGTATCTCAGAGTTATTCTTAAGATTCTTCGAGAGCACCAGTTGTATGCCAAGTTCAGTAAATGCGAGTTCTGGCTCAATCGCATTTCGTACTTGGGCCATATCATCACCAGAGGAGGAGTAGAAGTGGATCCCTAAAAGATCATGGCCATTGAAACATGGCCGATACCTAGCACAGTGGCAGAAATTTGCAGTTTTTTTGGATTGGCCGGCTACTACAGGCGATTTGTTTCGAACTTTGCTCGGTTCTCAGCGCCATTGACCCAGTTGACCCGCAAGGATGTGCAGTTTGCTTGGACAGTAGAGTTCCAGGATTCCTTTGAGAAGTTAAAACAAGGCTTGATGACGGCTCCCATTCTCACGCTTCCAGATGGAACCAGAGGATTCTCAGTATATTGCGATGCTTCAGGCAGAGGTTTAGGATGTGTTCTGATGCAGCATGGGAAGGTAATAGCTTATATACGTCACGTCAACTTCATGATCATGAGAGGAATTACCCAACCCATGACTTGGAATTGGCAGCAGTAGTGTTTGCACTTAAGTTATGGAGGTACTACTTGTACGGAGATAGGGTAGAAATTTTCACCGACCATAAGAGCCTGAAGTATGTTTTCACCCAGAAGGATCTTAACATGCGTCAGAGGAGATGGCTGGAGCTTCTTGTGGATAATGATGTCAACCTGCAGTATCACCCAGGGAAGGCCAACATTGTAGCAGATGTATTGAGCAGGAGAGCCGGAGTTTATTTCCTAGCAGCGCAACCAGAGCTGTTAGCCGATCTTCCGAAAATGAATATAGAAGTTGTCTTTCCTACCAGTGTGGCATTGATGGCCAGCATACAAGTTCAGTCCACTATAGTCGAGAGGGTCCGGATGGCGCAGTCAGCAGATTCCAAGCTTCAGCGACTCAGAGCAGAGTGTGAGGCAGAACGAAGACCAGAGTTATGTATCCATGAAGATGGTACATTTTGACATAGAAAGCGTCTTTGTGTACCCAGTGGAGATATCAGACAGGAGATCATGGCAGAGGCTCACAGTTCGCAGTACTCTATTCATTCCGGCGGTACGAAGATGTACCGTGATATTCGTCAGCACTTTTGGTGGAATGGCATGAAGAGGAAGATAGCCCGGTTTGTCTCTCGATGTTTGGTTTGCCAACAAGTTAAAGCTGAACATCAGAGGCCAGCTGGACTTCTTCAGCCCTTGCCAATTCCAGAATAGAAGTTGGAGCATATAACTATGGATTTCGTGACTGGCTTACCTAGATCCTCGGCTGGCAGAGATGCTATTTGGGTTGTCATAGACAGGCTCACGAAGGTGGCTCACTTTCTCCCGTTCAGAGTTGGTCAGTCGACGGCTCAGCTAGCGGAGATGCATCTCCGGCAGATCGTCAGGCTTCACGGTGTACCAGTCAGTATCACCTTGGACAGAGATTCTAGATTTACGTCGCACTTTTGGCGTAGCCTGCAAGAGAGTTTGGGAACTCGCCTCCAGTTCATCTCCGCTTATAATCCGCAGACTGATGGCCAGTCAGAACGCATAATCGTGACTCTTGAAGATATGTTGAGATCTTGTACACTCGACTTCGGTGGTTTGTGGGAAGATTACCTGCACCTGGTGCAGTTCTCGTACAACAACAGTTTCCAGGCTAGTATCCAGATGGTACCGTTCGAGGTACTGTATGGTAGGAAGTGTCGATCCCCACTAGCATGGGACGATATCGGAAAGAGGCAGATGCTCAATCCGAAAATGATTGCTCAGACCGTTGAAGTGGTCAGAAGAGTCAGAGATCATCTTCGAGTTGCCCAAGATCGCCAGCGTCATTAGGCCAATTCTTATCGGCGCCCTCTTGAGTTTTCTGTCGGCGACCATGTATTCTTGAGGATTTTGCTTAACCGTGGCGTCATTCATTTTGGCATACGGGAAAAGCTTAGTCCTAGGTATATAGGACCGTTTGATATTCTAGAGCGAGTAGGAGATGTATCCTATCTTCTTGCTCTTCCGCCGTCGCTATGTGAGGTGCATAATGTGTTCCATGTATCCCAACTGCGATGGTATATCCCAGACCCGAGCCATATCCTAGATCATTCAGAATTGGTTTTTGGTACCAACCTTTCGTATGAGGAGAGACCCGTGTCTATATTGGACCGAAGAGATAAGATACTCAAGAACAAGACTATCAAGTTAGTCCGAGTTGTTTGGGGTCATCACTCTTTGGGTGAGTCAACATGGGAGCATGAGGATGATATCCGATCGCGATATCCCGACCTGTTTGACTCGTGAGGTAGAATATCTTTCTTATGCCTCATGCCTTCGATTTCTTGCTTGCATGAATAATTAATTGATTGCTTGATTAGTATAGCTTGCCTGTGATTAGTATAGCTTGTCCTTGCAATTCTAGCCTCTTGATTAAATTCCGAGGATGGAATTTTTTTATGGTGGATAGAGTTGTAATGCCTGTGATTCGTATTGCGTATCTTGGTATACGTATATGTAATTTGACCTGTATTGTATGTCTTCCTGCTTGATTTATTCTAGCATTTCATTGATTGGTTTATTCTTGGGTTGGTTTGGCTTGGCTTGGTTTGTTTTGGTTCATCATGAACCAAAGGTGAACCCTCCTACCTACCACCACCCTCCTTATTTATAACCCTTTCCTTTTCTCTCTCATCATTATTTCCTTCCTTCTTCATTTGCTCTCTACCATTGCTTCTTCAACAACCAGGAGGGAGAGAGAGAGAGCTTAGGCAAGTGCAAACTTGCTTCATGATGGATCTCAAGTTTTATTATTCCATTTTCTTCCTTACTTGATTCTAAGCCTCTTTAGAACTTGGCATTTTTGGATTTGATGGATGGATTCTTGTAGATCTAAGGTTGTAACTTCTCAGTTTTCTTGGTTTTGATCTCTAAAACTTACTTATTTTCGAAAACTAATGGTTCTATGTTGTAGAGAATTCAATTTCATGCAGTTTTGGCTTTTGTTTCACTTGATTTCGACTTCGGATGAGTAAGTTATGGCCATTACAAGTTTTCGAAACTTTCATGGATGAACTTGCTGATTGGGGACGATGACCCCCATGCGCCTGGGAGGCCATACGCTGGGAGGCCAGGCGCTGTGAAGTCCCGGCAATGCATCCCTTAACTCCGAGCGTGTCATGCGCGTAGGTTCCCTACGCGCATGTACTGAAGACGCAACGTTAGTTTTTCCCACGCGCCGATTGGTACAGGAATCCCACGTGCCGATTGGTACAGGAGTCCCACGCGCCGATTGGTGCAGGAATCCCATGCGTCGATTGGTGCAGGAATCCCACGCGCCGATTGGTGCAGGAATCCCACGTGCCGATTGTGTAGGAATCCCACGCGCCGATTGGTGCAGAAATCCCATGCGCCGATTGGTGCAGGAATCCCACGCGCCGATTGGTACAGGAATCCCATGCGCCGATTGTGCAGGAATCCCACGCGCCGATGGTGCAGGAATCTCACACGCCGATCGTGCAGGAATCCTATACGCCAGAATTGCTCTATTTCACTGTTTTTGCCTGTTTATGTTGTTTTGTAGCTAGAATCTTGAAAAACTCAAAACATGAAACTTGTAGATCTTTTCCTTGGCTTCAAGAATATGTCACTAGTTATTTTATACAAGTTTCTCTCATTCACGATAAGGTAAGAATATAACACGATAATGGCCCGCTGTGGTGCACTCTTGGCAAGCAAACTGACATGATATATCATGACATGCTGTTACGACAGCTAGTCTGACATGACAAGTATGAAAGACCTGGACACCGTGGACAATTGTGTTTGTACAAATAAACTTGTACTGTCTTGCATCATGTCTAGGATGGGAATCCCTAAGTACCACGGCAGGGGTACCTACTGAAATTGACTAAGGCTAATTAACTAGAATGATTCAGTAGTCATGAAGGGATTCCCAGCTACAGGCAATCTCGTTATCTGGTCGCATTTAGTTGACTTATAGCCTACCGACGAGTAGGGCACATTTCCAGCACACAGTTACGTGTTGCATTCTTCAATAAACGGACATTCGACCTGGATAACCGGATGGTCTGCAGGGCTTGTGGCTGTTGGGATAATCTCATTGCATCTTGCTAGCAACTAGGCCTGTGATAACTCTAGTTAGTTAAAGTATCAAGCCGTACTCTTTGCTTGGCCATAATTGATTGGATGGAATCTAGCTCAGCTTAGTCTTGTCCTGATCCTGTGCAAGATTGTGACATGACATGATTATTGATGCTTGTCTTAACAATAACGATCGGGGGTCTAGTTCTGTTCAGGCGAAGGGTTACAACCCTGGTCCTTGTTTGGTTTAAGGGTTGTAACCTGGCTCCCGGAGCAGTTCTGTGTCATCTCTTCGTTTATTGTCTTATTGTAACCCCATGCCATGCTCGTCATGTTTTACTTATTTCAATGCCATGATTATCTATACTGGCCTTAACAATAAAGATCAGGGGTCCAGTTCTGTTCAGGCGAAGGTTTACAACCCCGATCCTTGTTTGGTTTAAGGATTGTAACCTGGCTCCCGGAGCAGTTCTGTGTCCTCTCTTCATTTATTGTCTTCACTGTACCAATAGAAATTGAAGCGGGTTTCTATTCAGGCGAAGGATTGCAACTCCGGTCCTTGTTTGATTTAAGGGTTACAGTCTGGCTACTTGAATGGTTTCTTCGTGCTCAATATATTACCTTATCAATAGTAATTAAGGCGGGTTTCTATTCAGGCGAAGGATTACAACCCTGGTCCTTGTTTGGTTTAAGGGTTACAGTCTGGCTACTTGAATGGTTTCTTCGTGCTCAATATATTATTGTTATCTCAATTATTATCAGTATCTTTTAATTATCTTTACTATTTATTTGTGATATGTTGGTTTTAGTTCCTAAGTGAAGCCTCCTTTGTGGCACTTGCTCTTTCTGGTGTCTGATCCAGCTGGTTTTGTATGGCCAGATATCGGAGCAGCTCTAGAGGATCTATCTACCTTCCAGCCAGATGGTGACCGCCAGGCGTAACCCTGGCAACGAGTGGATTTCTTTTTGTCCTCCCACTTTATTGTAAAAATATTCTTTTGAGGCGTTTAGCCGACGAGCACTTGTTTAGCTCGTATTGCACTTTTATTTACTGTCTGCCTACGGGCTGTAACATGATTGACAGATCCTAGGGTTGATCATGTATGACTGAAACTCTTGCTAGTCTTGACATTTTGTACGACTAGCTTCATGATCATCCAATATGTAATGTATGGGACGCCTTGCTATTATATATTTGGTGCTCTGACATCTTTTAACTGTTATTGCTTGCTTGAGATTGAGACAATAGGCTTGTTCATGACCATAGGAGACTGTTGTCTTGTAGTTAAACCCTCATGTATCTAGACAGCCGTGACCGTATGGCGAGGTGGATTGCACTTCAATATACGTATCTAGCTATGTACGCCTCCGCTCTCCAGTATTCTGGTTCTGGGGCATTACATTTCCTTCAAGCTAGTTTGCTCTTGTCAAATTCCTTTTAAAAATTTCTTCAGCCAATTTAGTCTAGAGTAAAATCAATCTCACCTTAACATGACCTTTATATTAACAATTATCACATAGTTAAATTCTGAATCCATAAAAGTTTTAGATATTATATCCTTCTTGAATTCTTCAAACACTCTATTTATCATCTCATAAAATAAAGAACCAATTCGTCGAACAAGAATCTACTCTCCTTCGATCATAGAATATACCCGCCTCAAAGGTTTTACCGCAAGAATTCACTTATGCATATTCAATCATCTTATTCAACTTTACCACCACTACTCTCTCTTCTAGGATTTTCTATTCTAACCTCTTTCCAACCAAAGGATGTCATGACCATGTTTATCTTCGAACAAGGGAATCATAAATGAACACAATTGCATATACCACGGAGGAATCAAGGTGAAATATGATTGAAGCAATTTAATCGGAAAGGAGAAAAGTAAAAGGTGCTAATATTGCATGGAGAGTAGAAGGGTGTTATGCGTAAGTAAATCAAGATAAGACATGAAAGTAAAATGACAAGTTTAAGAAATCAAGTTAACACACAAAGTTTGATGCATACTAAGGAATTAAGTAGGTCACAATCATATATCGGGTCGAAAGACTTGAGTCAAGATTTGACTTCTAACCGAAGTCAGAAAGGACCATAGTATTATGGTAGGGTTTATAGCTAACCATTTTGACTTGAAAGTCGCATCATAAAATAGAGTACAAGGGGACGTGTTTTAGTGGCACGTGATATACCTACATGAAGGTGAGCTCGTCTAGGTCTTATATGTAAAATTTGTTGAAAGAAAAATTCTAGTGTTGTGCTCCAAATATCCAAATCACGGTAAAGGACATAAAAGAATTTAAAATAGAAAGTGGGAGTTCATGAGATAATGATTAACGTACAAAATAAATGACCAAGCATGAAATTAAGATAATTCAGATTCTAGTAGCTCAAGGTAATAAGTTAGGGATACAGTTTCTAGAGAGAAGACAGTCTCTTAGATGGAACATGGTCAAGGATCAGTCTAATCATTTCTCAAATTTCAAATGGTTAGATAGTCACGATAAAATCTAGATTTGAGGAAATGTCGAGTGAGTCAAGATTGAAATATAACCACATGATTTTGTAGATGACTAACAACACTTGTGTTTATACTACTATCATGGCCATGAGGGATATGGCACTTAGTGTGGAATTCTTCTAACACATTAGGGTTATCTTGGCGGCCTATCATTAAAATTTAAAACCCAAGTTTCCTTCAAAGAGTTTCTAAATAAAATTTCCAAAATGAACAACCATAATTTGTATTTACTCCAATCCGTCTAATTTAATCAAGATTAAAAGTTTAATCCCTGCCATAATTCTCCAAGTGATCTTTCATTCCGTTACTACTAACTTTTTCAAGATTTAACGTTTTCACTCCAACCTTTGAACTCAAGAGTTCATAACCCATGAATCTATAAAAAATTCGATATTTCTTCATAACTTTAAAACTCTAATTTTTTTTCAAAAATTCTCAAGTTAAATCCTTAGCATATCATGAGCAATCTAAGATTTTTTACTCAATATTTTAACGCACTCATCAATCATAACTACAATTCTAAGTCATTCAAACATAATCTCACTTTTAAATGGTAATTCCTTTAATCAATCAAATAACTTCGTTAGTAACTTTTCCAAAAATTTAATATTAGCAATTCAATTTTTAAACTCAATATTCAAATTTTTTTACCAAAATTTGATATCCATAATCACAATTTTTCAAACCCAAAATCTAAATAGATTTGTAAATCCTCAATCAAACGACACGATTTCGAATTTGAAAATTTTCTCAATAATCATTTCCATTTCTTCCAAATATTTTAAACCAAAAAAACTGGAAATTCAAAAATTTCATGAACTTATTAATTGTGAACCATATAACCAAATTTAAAACCTTAGGAGTTTACCAAGCTTTATCATTCGCCCTCATAAATCTTACAGCAAAAAAAATTCTTTTCAACTAGCTTTATATCTCTTCAAGGATGTATAGCTATAATTCACGGAATCATAAATATTTTTCAAAGACCTTCAAAAATCAAAACTCAAAAATTAATTCAATTTCCTTTCTCAATTGTATATAAATTCCACTATCATTTTGTAGATAAAATTCTAACAATCCTTCGAAGTTATTAATGTTGCTACTACCCAACTTGGAATTAACAAATCCATAAGTTCATACTTCTTGAAAATATGGTCCCTCTTATCCTTATATCTTTATAAATCAAATAGGATCTCAATGCATACTAGTTGCGAATGTAATCCTACTAGCCATGGGGTTGACCTATGAGCACCTATGAGCATATACTAGTGTAGTCATCTTTCTATCAAGTATGGAAATAAGGATTACGGTAGGAAGAGCTCAAGCAAGATGTAGATCAGTGGAGTTGAACAAGCGATTCAAAAATTTTAGTCAAGGAAGAGGGCCAAGCAGGTGGATGAGATCCTATACTCTAATCCTATATTACAGGCCCGTTCGGTATAGTCATGTAACCGAAACGACAAACTCGACTTACATGGTCCACTACAAAAACATGTAACGTCCCAGTCCCAAAATACGTAGACTAGGAGCGTAGACATGCCAGCCGTATAATAAGTATACGTAAGCTGTAAAATGTAGTAGAACCATAACTAATCCCATCCATACAAAATAAAAGAATAAAAGAATAAAAGATATCATATAATCTATGAATTGTCATTGGTACATGTAGTTGGGCGGAGACAAATCCACTACCAATAATGAAAAGAAATACATGATAAAAGAATAATTTTGGCGAGCGAAGCGAAGACGATCGAAGTGCAATCATCCTCGAAGAATAGAGCGCATGTCATGGCCTTAGCTAGAGCACCTGTAGAAAATCACAAAACACACCTGGAGAAATCACCAGGTCCTTAGAGGAATGTAACAAGACAAATAATATCATGCCAATAAACTGAATAATAACGCTCAGCAGAATAGTATGCATGAGTAAAGGTTCCTAACCATTCTATGTGATATGCACTTTGAGGACAACGTTCTACGCAGGGACTGTAACGGATTCACGTAAGCAAGTAATAAAGAGTGGCCAACAAGTAGCGCTCATCTGGGACACTATCGGCCGGGTAACACGTAGCGCTCATCCGAGACACTATCTCCCAAATGTAGGTAAAAATAAATGTAGCCCCTACGCTAGTAGCTGTCCCCTCCCCCCAATGATACTATACGTGTGTCGTAACCATGACACACAAACACGTGTCGTCTCCACCACACTGTTTTATAATAGATAACTGTCAAGTCTTCTAACATGCATCTATTGATAGTTATTCCTACGCATGCACACTAGAGATCAGCCCACACGCAAGTGACATCTATATGATACTCACAACTCTCACACACAAATCGTGTACAATCGTGACAATTCAATGGGACACACTAAATTTGACGGTAGTCTCTTAACTCTAAGCCAATTGCAACAAAATATAGTAATTTGCATCTACATATAATTTAGAAAGAAACAACTTAAACTTAAACAAAACATGCATGATATTGAGCAGGAAATTTAAACAGTAAAGACAAGGTGTACTTGCCTGGTGGGTCGTCTGATGTGGTGCGGTGGTCCAACAAGTCCTCTAACTCCACCTGAAGGAACCAAAACAAGATAGCAAGTCATCGAGAATCTGTCAACTCAGTTTGTCTGGAGTTGACTGGCATTATATGATCATGTCGGCACAGAAATAGTATCAGGAATCAAAACTACGCAAGATGATCTCGATAATGGGACGGATTATGCCATTGAGTCCAGAATAGTCAAATTGGTTAGGAACGGTATAGGGAGGTTCGAGATTTGCAAGAAGATAGGAATACAACTAGCTAGGGACAAGATTTGGTAATCGAAGAAATTTTAGTATAAGTAAATATATAACTATTTTGAGAAATATTCATAATATTTGAAAATTATATATAAGCTTTAAAAACTATATTCTTATTGATCAAAATAATTTTTTTGATAAATAACTAAAAATATAGAAAATAGGTTTTTATGTCAAACTATAATTTAGAAAATTGAATAATAATATTTTTGGTCAAAAATCATATATTTAAAATAATATATTTTAGGAGTCTAAAACCAATTTTAAAATATAGAAGTAAGGTCTAATCCCAATAATATATCTTATAAATAATTTTCAAAAATTTATTACCCTATATATTATTTTATAAAATAGTAGATATAGACAATAATATACTTAAGGACTATTAATATAATACATATATACTGTACTTTGTAGTATTATACTAAACAAAGTCTCTTCCCCCTCTCTTGGTTTCTGTAGCAACATTTATGGATGCTGCTGATGCTCGTGGTCTGAGAAAATAAGTGAAGAGAGAGTTAGAAAAATTAATCAAGGGAAGAAAACAATTGTAAGAGAGATTGAGTGGAAAGAGAAAAATAGAGAAGAATGGGAGAGTCTCCTTCTCCAGGAATCTCAAGAGGAAGAAGGGAGAGGGCTCTTCAAGGGGGTTGTTGAGGGGTTCGACCGCTCACCTAGGGCGGCGGCTGGTGCATCGCGGCGTCGGAGCAGCGCAGAAGGGCGTACGGTAGCAGTGGTCGAAAGGGCGCAGGGAGAGTGGTTCGATGGCAGCGGATGGCGCGACCATGTGGCGGTCGGGGAGCACAGGAAGAAAGAGAAAGAGCGAAGGAGGAGGTTCGATATGGTTCTGGTGGTTCTCGTGTTCGGCACCAGAGGAGAAGAGGGCGGCACAGTGGCTGGGCCTCGACGGCCGGCCCGGGCTGCGACATATGGAGGCGGATGCGCGCGGAGGAGCACCGACCGCGAAAGGAGGCTCAGATGAGGTTTTCTTCCTTGGGGTCGTGTGGTGGTGACGGTGGTGGTGTATTTATGTTATTTTGGGGGTTTGGTCAGACATTTGTGAATTTCTGGCAGGCGGTCGATGGCGGTGATAACGGTGGTTGTGCTGGGGTTGGGATGATTGTAGCAATGGTGGTGGTGTTGCGGATGGTGAGGAGGAACAGGGGTTGAACGAAGGACGACAGGGTGGTGCCGTTAGTGGCGGAGGCTGCGTAGAGATGGAGACGGTATTGGCGGTGGTAGGCCAGAGTTGGCCGGAAACAGGGATGGTTGCGACGATGGTGTTGGTGGTGATAGGAGTTGTGGTACGGAGATGGTCGAGGACAGGCTGGGATCGACGACCGGAATGGCGTGACAGTGCTCAGGATTAGGTTTAGGGTTTGTTATCGTCGTGTTGTGGCTGTCCGACACGACAGAAACGGGGTCGGAAGATGTGTCCTGCGCGACACGGGACAGTCAGCGTCCGGGTTTGTCGGATGAGTAAAAATTATATATGTAGGAAGAAATAATTAGTAGATGGGAGGAAACGCGGACACGATGCACAGATTTTTTTTGGGTTGTGAAAATTTATGGAAAAGAGGGCAAGTACCTCTCCTTTTATAGGAGGTGGGAATCCCATTAGGATAAGGAGATGGGGGATTTAAATTCTCCTATAGATAGTTCATAGTTTAATTCAAATTAATTTAAACTCATTTAATACCATCTTAAATTTGAAGGTAATTCAAAATAAGTAAACACAATCTTTTCTAATTTAATTTATCACGATCAATTAAATTTAAACCAAAACACTATTTTAAAATACTTTTTTTGAATAATAAAATATTAATATTTAAATAAATTTCAAAAATACAACTATTTTCATGAATTTAAAGTCATGCATCTTGTATGTAAAAGATTATTTATGTAAAATATCATTTTTGAAGTTAACACTTATATTTGTATAATAAAAGTAAATAGCTATTTTTATATTAAATTCATGCAGTTTTTAAATCGAATTATAAAGATAATATAAGTAAATAAATAAAATATTTACCATATGAAATTAGAATTTCCTTATAAATTTTTTTTATAAAATATGTACCTCACACATATTCGTACTCGACGAGCAAATACGAAATATTGTGAACTCGTACGTGACGTATAAATACGAAAAACAAAATTAACACTAAAAATAAAAATTGTAGTAAAAATTTAGGGGGTTTACATCAACCTTAAGCAGGCTGGCAAGATAGTGGATGCTTATGCAGCAGAGTTCTGCAGGCTGAGTAGGTTTGCCCCGGAGATGGTAGCAACAGAGAGCCAGAGGGCTATGAGATTTCAGCAAGGGTTCCATCTTGAACTCTTGCAATTGATAGAGGGGCACAACTACCAGACCTTCGATGAGGTATTAACGGCAACCCGGAGGCATGAGATCACAATGCAGAGGATCACATCAAGGACTGGAGGTCAGAAGAGATCTCACAATCAGATTGAATGAGGAGGAGGAGTAGCGACCCGAATAACAACACCGTCTCCTGGCATTCGCATTCACGATATGGCGATGCGAGGGCCAGCACCACCAAGACAGCAGCAGCAGCAGTAGAGGAAGAACCAGCAACCCCCAGTGGGCTGTACCTATTGTGGGAAGGCAGCACACACTATAGGCATGTGTCGGGCATTGAACGGACAGTGTTTGGTATGTCAAAGTTCAGATCATCGGGTTTCCACTTGTCCCATGAGTTCGAGGTCAGGAGGACCAGTACAACAATTTCCTGTGCTGCCAGCACCAGGGGCAGGCCAGTATCAAGGACCTGCGGTAGCAGTGAGGCCGCTGGCACAATGCCCGTTTATGTCACAGGCTCAGATGTTTCGGCAGCAGGGACCGCCGATGCAGCAACAACAACAAAGACCACCCCAGCATCGCCAGGACAGAGGCCAGCAGCAACACCAGGCTAGGCCACAGCATGGGAACCAACAAGGAGGCCGATGGCAGGCATTCAATCTGTCGTTGGAAGAGGCATTGGCTTCGGAAGATGTTGTGGCAAGTAACATTCTCGTCACCTCATATCCCGCAGTAGCATTATTTGATTCGGGAGCATCACACTCATTTATATATGCACAATTTGTGAAATCACTAGGAATAGAATTCGAGGCATTGCCAGGAAAGTTGAATATACTCACCAGTAATGGGCTCGTAGGAGTTAGTATGGTTATTCTAGCATGTAGAGTTATAGTTTTTGGGCGTTCCTTACCCGCCAGATTAATAGAATTTTCTGTTGGAAATTTCGACATTATCTTAGGCATAGACTGGCTGAAAGATAGTCATACGACAAATAAATTGTCATAGAGGGAGTGTATCTTTTAATATTTCAGGCATGAAGCGGTTTACCTTAGTCAGATCAGAGACATACCAGCATAAACAAGGAGTAGTGACGGCAATAGAAGAAGTTCAACTTCTGAAGACAGTTGAAGAGTTTCTAGATGTATTTCCCGAAGAACTTCCAGGTCTACCACCGATTAGGGATATTGAGTTCAGTATAGAATTGACATCTGGAACTAAACCGATATCAGATCGAGTTTACAGAATGGCAGATTCAGAACAGGCCAAGGTGTATCAACACATAGAGGAACTGAAGGAGAAGAAGTTCATTCGAGTTAGCGAATCACCATAGGCAGCACCAGTGGTACTTGTAGGGAAGAAGGATGGGTCATCAAGACTGTGCATTGACTACAGAAAGCTCAATACGGCAACAGTAAAGAAATAGTACCCACTACCAAGGATCGATGACTTGATTGATCAATTGAAAAGAGCAAGAGTTTTCTCCAAGATAGATCTTCGATCAAGGTATCATCAAGTGAGAGTTCGAAAAGAGGATATTTCTAAGACGACATTCAGGTCCAAGTACGGGCACTACGAATTTTTAGTAATACTGTTTGGTTTGACCAATGCTCCAGCAAAATTTATGGATTTGATGAACCGCATCTTTATGCCGTACTTAGATCAATTTGTCGTTGTGTTCTTCGACGACATTCTCATATATTCAGCTAGTAAAGAAGAGCATGAAGATCACGTCAAGAAAGTATTATAGGTTCTGAGAGAGAACCAGTTGTACGCCAAGCTCAGCAAGTGTAAGTTTTGGATGGATTACATTTCATTCTTGGGGTACATCATATCAGGGGCTGGAGTAGCAGTAGATCCTAAGAAGGTAGAAACAGTAGAGGGTTGGCCAATACCTAAGACCGTAGAAGATATGCGTAGTTTCTTGGGATTGGCAGGATATTACAGAAGGTTCGTATCAGACTTTACAAGACTCTCATCATCCATGACCCGCTTGACACGGAAGGATGTGCCATTCATTTGGTCGACAGAGTGCCAGGTATCATTTGAGAATTTGAAGCAGAAGTTAATTACGGCACCTATTCTTACATTACCAGTTGGACCCAAAGATTTTACTGTATATTGTGATGCGTCAGGAAAGGGACTCGGATATGTCCTAATGCAATTTGAGATGGTGAGAGCGTATGCATCCAGACAACTTCGAGACTACGAGAAGAATTATTCGACTCATGACTTGGAGTTGGCAGCAGTAGTATTTGCTTTAAAGCTATAGAGGCATTACTTGTACGGTGATCGAGTGGACATGTACACAGACCATAAGAGTCTGAAGTACATCTTTACTCAGAAGGAACTAAACATGAGGCAGAGATGATGGTTAGAATTGATCAAGGATTATGACGTAGAGCTTCAGTATCATCCATGCAAGGCTAACGTGGTAGCAGACGCTCTCAGCAGAAGAGACGGTGCATTTATGTTGACCTCACAAAAACATATTTTAGAAGATCTTCTGGAGATGGGCATCGAGGTTATACTTCCTAGTGATGTAGGAATTCTGGCAAGTCTACGAGTTCAATCCGACTTGGTAGACAGGATCAAGACAGCCCAGGCACGGGACCCAAGGATTCAGAAGCTTAGGAAAGAATATGAGTTAGGACTCAGAAAGGAGATAAAAATTCACGAAGATGGTACACTTAGATTTGGATCACGTCTATGTGTGCCAAGTGGAGATATCAGACAGGAGGTTATGACAGAAGCCCACAGTTCTCAGTATTCTATACACCCTAAGGAACTAAAATGTACAAAGATATCAAACAACACTTCTGGTGGAACGGAATAAAGAGAGAGAGAGCTAGATTTATTTTTTGTTGCTTGGTATGTCAGCAAGTGAAGACAGAACAACATAGGCCAGCTGGATTATTACAACCGCTTCCTATCCCGGAATGAAAGTGGGAGCATATCACCATGGACTTTATGACCAGTTTACCGAAATCACCAAGTGGTAAGGATGCTATTTGAGTAATAGTGGATCGGCTTTTGAAGGTGGCACATTTTCTTCATTTTAGAGTAGGGTAATATATAGAAAAGTTGGCAGAATTGTATATGCAACAGATAGTCAGGCAGCATGGGGTCCCTGTCAGTATTGTATCATATAGAGATACCCGTTTTATATCACATTTCTGAAAGAGTCTACATCATAGTCTGGGTACCAAGTTGAGATTTTGCACGGCTTACCACCCACAGACGGACGGGCAATCAGAAAGAACAATTCAGACTTTAGAAGATATGTTACGAGCTTGCACCCTAAATTTTGGAGGATCTTGGGAGAGTCACCTGCACTTAGTCGAATTTTCGTACAACAACAGTTATCAAGCCAGTATCCAGATGGCACCATTCGAAGTACTATATGGTAAGAAGTGTAGGTCGCCACTGGCATAGGATGATATCGGGGAGAGGAAGATGTTAGGCCCAGAGATGATTGTTCAGACGGTTGAAGTGGTTAAGGGAATTAGAGAGCGACTTCGAGTTGCGCAAGATCGACATCGTCATTGGACAGACTAGCATCGTAGGCCGCTAGAATTTTCTGTTGGAGACCACGTGTTCTTGAGGATCTTACCTACTCGTGGGATCATTAGATTTGGCGTTCGCGGGAAGTTGAGTCCGCGATACGTGGGCCCATTTTCTATCCTCGATAGGATAGATGATGTTGCTTATCGTTTGTCCCTTCCACCCTCGTTACGAAAGGTGCATGATGTGTTTAATGTATCTCAGTTGCGTAGGTATGTATCAGACCCAAACCATATCTTCGATCATTCTGAGCTGGTTGTTGCTACCAACCTATCTTACGAGGAACAGCCGGTGTCCATTTTGGACCGAAGGGAGAAGATACTCAAGAACCGAACAATTAGTCTTGTCCATGTTGCTTGGGGTCATCACTCCTTAGGAGAGTTAATGTGGGAACGCGAGAATGATATCCTATCATGGTATCCACACCTATTTGGCTCACAAGGTATATTTTTTTTTCGTATACCTTGATTATCTTGATTCCTTATTCTTATCTCCCTACGAGTAGAAATTGCTTGATGTTGTCGATTGATAAATATAGATATATTACTTGCTAGTTGATATTGTAAAATGACTGCTTGCTCGCTAAAATTGCTTGTACTTGGATTAGTCTAGCTCTGATATTTCTATCCTGCTTGGATTTAAAATTTCGAGGACAAAATTTTTCTAAGAAGGGTAGAGATGTCACTCCCTGTTCCCAGAATACATATTTTAATACGTGTACGGCTTGAATATATTTATTTAATATTTATCCTGCATTTGTTTGTAGTTAATTATTTTATTTCGTGCTAATTATTTTTTTCTGTATTTTATTTTCTGCTTTTGCTTTGCTCTTGGGTTCAGCTTGGGTTGGTTTATTTTCGGATTTTGGTGGTTCATCATGAACTCGAACAACCTCCTACCTACCATCATTCCATTTAAAGCCCGACCCCTTTTTCTCTCTTCATTACTTCTCCTTCTCATTTACTCTTCTTCTTCCTCATAATTCTCTCCACCTTCCAAGAGCTTAGGCAAGTACATCTTGCTCCACATGAGAACCCATATTTTATGGTTCATTTATCTTCCTCTCGTGATCCTAAGATAGTTTAGAACTTGGCATTTTGTATTTTAAAGTTTTATTTTTTGTAGATCTAGAAATTGCCATTTTTTGGATTTTGTGGGTTTTGATCTATCGAAATTCCTTATTTTCAAGTTTCGTTCATTCCAGATTGCGAGATTTGTGTTATAGCCCCTTTCGATCCGTAGAACTCCCATTTTTTGGCTCAGATTGAAGTTCATGGAATTGGAGTTCTGGAGGTTCGTTACGCACACGTTTATACGTGCTTGCGTAATATCAGGCTCTACGCACACGTTTATACGTGCTCGCGTAATATCAGGCTCTACGCACACGCTTATATGTGCCCGCGTAATATCAAGCTCTACGTCCATGTTCATTCGTGTCAGCGTGAATTCGGTTTACGTAAGTCTACTCTGGCTTAGTGTATTCTTTACGCGTACATTGTTTTACGCGTAACGATTCCTTTACGCATAACGATTCCTTTACGCGTACATTGTTTTACGCATAACGATTATTCTTTACGCATACAAGATTCATGCGTAAACTTGGACTCTTTACGCATACAAGTTTTACTCGTAATTTTATTATTTACGTATACTCTTTTGGCTTAGCGTAAGACGAGTTTTACGTGCAACTTTGTTCCTTTATTGGAGCGTACTCTTTTATGCACAAGCTTTATTCCTTCATGCGTAAACTTCCCTCACGTATAAATTTTCCTTACGTATATTTTATTGGGCGTACTCTTCTGGCTTCGCATAATTCATTGAGCGTACTCCTTTGGCGTACATGGCATCCCCTATTTTATCCTTACGCCTTTTTGATGTGAACTCAATATAATCATGATATGCTAATATTTTAATACATATTGGGGTGTAGAATGTGCCCTGTGTCCCGATTGGTTTTTGGATATCCAGTATGACTGGAACTTAACCCTGAGAGTTATAGAGTCGACCATACTAAATACTAGTTTGACTTTCATGCCTTAGCATGAATTGACATTGATTGTTACCTTGAGTAAATAATTGATCATGCGTTCCTAGTTGGAACTAAGAGGCTAGCTAGTCGTCTTATTGAAATTGAATGAGACATGTTCATATTAACTATGAACCATTGCAATCAACTAGCCGATCCCGAACATTGGCATATGGACACGCACAGGCTTCAACTGATTTTCTACAAAAGCGGCATGTGTACTTTACAGTCAAGGCATGATTATTTCGTGGCTAGGTTTGATTGTTGCATTACGCTATATAAGACCTACAACCTAACTGTACGGACATCGTTGTAGAGTTGTGCAAATTGTACTTTGTACGAAAGTACTCATTCTGAATGACCATGACCCTCGACATGAGATTTCAATTAACATAGGGACTACTAAGTTAAATAAAATAATGATTGTATGGAGAGAATGAATTCCTGAGTTCTTATATGGCAGCCATCTTTGGGATAATTAGTGCCTCGACATGCCGGCTGGTTTCCATAGATACTATAAATATGCCACTCGGGCAGGAAGCGGTATCTGCTTATATTTATTTACTGTATACTGATGACGGGCGTCCCGCTGGGACTCGTCTAATTCATGACTAGCACAACTGATTTTTGGGTAGACTAGCCTTGCTTGCACATCGTAAGAACTAAAGAATCTCTTATTGCATATTTCCAAGACAACTTGGAACTTACAATAGCAAGCCGTAGTAGGTGCATGACTGTTTAAATTGATTTTTTTGTAAATTGTACCTACTCTGTTAACTACTGAGATGATCAGAATGTCAGGACATGACGGGTCAACTTCTGTCCTTGTTTGGTTGGGAAGTTGGTTTGAAGTGTCGTGATGTTGTATGAACCACAGTAGCAAGCGGAGACTTATTTATCATATTCTTACTCTTACCAATGGTTTTAATTCTCATGTCATGCTTCTTTGTGGTACTTGCTATTAGAGGTCTAACCTCTCTGGTTTTGCATGGCCAGATTTAGAGCCAGTTCTCGAGGACTCAGCTTGCTTCTACCTCCAAGATGGTCAATACTAGAGGGATGATCGCAGGAGGACACGAGTGGGTTCTTTACTTCCCTGCTCGTTTTGCTACTTACTTTACATTTTGCCACTTGGCACCGACATGTTAGTCGGACTGTCTTGTACTTAGCTTTACATAATTGTAACTAAGTCAGATTGCAGCTAATAACAATTGTGTATACCTTGCTATATCATCTGGCTATGTTTTGTACATCCAGAACTTAAGAACATTTTGACTGAGCGTTCGGGCCACCTTACTGCTTTATCTTACATGTTCTCTATTATTGTTTTTTGTTTGAATGATTGAGACAATAGATGTTAAGTAACCCTAGTGAGACTTCCATGTAGTATATACCCCCACGTCTTTTAGACATCATTGATCATATTATACGGTATTTATCTACCCGTAATACATAGCTGGCTGAGTCACTCCCCCGCTCTCCGGTATTCTGGTTCTGGGCGTGACAGTGGTCGTAAGAGGATAGTAAATATTTGGTTGTAACTCTAGCATTACTCTTTGCCATATACAAAAGCTCTAAGCTTACAACATAAAAGATACGAGTGGTGTTCAATTTTCTATAGCTTATAATAATCGTCTTCGAGAGCAAGTCTTTCCAAGCAAATTTGTTTGTAATAGTACTAAATGGAGGTATATATATATATATATATATATATATATATATATATATATATATATATATATATATATATATATATATATATATATACATATATATATATATAAAACGAATGACATGCTGTAATTATTGGCAATAATAATTAAAAAAACTAATTTTCAATCAACATTATTTTCTAATCAATGTCTTAATTGCTGTTTTTATTTGTTTGTTTATTAGGTGTTTTTTATGTCCATTAACCCCTATTAATTTCTATTAAAACCTGTTGTTGTAAGGTAGCCTATATATTCTCATAGGTTTTGTTGTTTAAAAAAGTGTGAAGAATTTGGTCTTCTTCTTCCTCTAAAAACCATGAAAGTTTTTCTCCATTCCATTCCTCTAATTTTTCATTTTATCTTCTGGATAAAAGCTAAGTTCGGGTCAATCTTTTCGAGCTGTGTGCGACAATGGGATACATGTAGAGCGAAAATTTTACCACTAGGAGCATTCGAAAAAATCTGCACATATAGGGCAGTGTTTCATGTACGACTTTCCTGGAGGCCGATAACCTTTAATTTTGTTTACTAATTATTAAAGAAAAAATGCAAATATTTCTAACAATCTAAGAGTTAATCATGTGATTATTTTACGTATCTTGTTTAATATTTATAAATTTTATTGCATGCAATTTTAGATGCTGTTAAAAAAAATACGTTATATTATTTTCTTCCTCCGGATGTCTAAGAGAATATTACTATAATTTTCTGTCTAACAGAATATATTTATTCTGATAGGTATTATTATTGTATTATTTTTTTTACTTCTTCGTTGGAAATGCTAAATTTGTATATTTATCGATAATTTGTTTGAAAAATTAAAAACTTTGCTTCGAAATTGGAGTTCTTGTAGAAACTACAGCTCCAATGTTTTTGAATACAAGACTTTGTCATCTTTTATGTCCCTGTGTATTATTCCAATTGCAAATATAAGAACGTCAAAGTCTGGACCTTGATGCATAAGTTAAAACTGACGGGTACATCTTTTGACTTGGAGAGAATGGATGGTGGAGTACATAGAATTTACAATCATTATCTACAATAATAGATACACCAGATATCAAACATTTGTGAGTTTTGATGCACATGGACCAATATTGTCTACACAACCAATTTTCTTGCTATGGAAACACTCATTCCGTGACCACTATATCTTTATAGTGTAGATACAAAGCTATATTTCTAATGTAGATTTTTTTTTTAGTTATTAAACCGACACATGACATCTCATGACATCATAACGGAGTCAACGATATTATATTGATTGTGTATGTGTCCTAGTATTGCTTTTGGATTATTTGTGTCTGTTATATGTTGACATGAAGTATATCTATGCTCCCTAGTTTAAGGGATATAAGTAGTCTTTGATTAATAATTTATTATTTTTTTTTGTTCTAGATTTTTTTTTTATATGAAAGAAAATTTTACTTTCTTAGATCTAGCTTATATAATATGACAGAGCCAGAAAATCTAGTCTTTTTAGAGATAAATTCCTTCTTCCTTACAGATAGTAGCTACGGAGAATATTATAATGTTCTTTTGTATAGTATTTGTAAACTCATAGGTTTACTGGTTAACAATTATGCACTTATTTGTTTAGGATTTTTAAGTTCTAAGTTGATATTGGATGGTAAGGAATCTGTCCCTTTTCCATCATGTAATATGCTAGAGTATGATTATGTCTAGAGTATAATGGTGCAAGAAAAAAATTTCTCTTAATAATCATAATGTTCTTGACAATAGTGAACGTTATATTTCTTTGTGTTCAAATTCCTAAAGTTGTCTTCACTCTTCTTGTTTAGTCTTCCAATTTTGAAGAAGAAAAAAGTTAGCCCTCACATGACTTGAACTTGTGGGTTTTAATTTTTAAATGCTATAAGTACATTGCAATTTGTAATGACTCAAGTAGTTGTATAATGCATATAGATTTTGTTAGAATTTAAAATTAAATAATTATTTAATATTTGAGCGCTTTATATACTCTTTTTTGTGACATCTTATGATGATATGTTATTCACATATATGTTAACTATAATTTGGAGCATATGAAACAATTATATTTCAACTGAGAAGTTCAATCCGTTGTTGAGTTAACTTCTTCACTTAGTTTGTCAGGCTATCATATCCTTGTTTTGTTTTCTTTCTTTTGTTTTATTTTGGATTCAAGCTATTGGTACAACCAGAGCAAATATGGTAACAAATTTACCCTCTTCAAGGTCCTCGTAATACTTATGAATCGGACAACATAAAGATACCTTACTTGTTACACTTCACCATCCCATTTGGTTAGAAATTATTATACTAAATATGGGATGTCATGTGCATTTTTCTAGTCTTGCATGCAAATAAAATAATTCTTCTTTGTTCTATTAGAAACTTTAGTTAACATTCTTTGATACATGCAATTTCAAACTAGTAACTTTTACATATTGTGACATTAGTAAATTTTGTTATATAATTACTAGTCCGTCTCCTATTGTATATAGTGTAAATGTAAAGAATTGTCACACAAATATTCTGTTAGTGTGCTGACTTTTGTTTTACCAATCTGTTCGTGTGATTTATGTAACACCCAGTTTTCCAGAAGAGGGTAATTTTGAAATTTTGTAATTATAATTATTATTTAATGGTATTTATTTCATGTTATGATTTTTAGTGATATTTAATTATTTTTTAAACTATTTAAATTCATGACTTATGATTTGGTGTCTTGCTAGTGTTCATTTCTAGACTGAGAGGTATTTTGGTCATTTTTGTAATTTTAAGAATTATTTGGGATTATTAATTATTATTTAAATTTATTAGAATTTATTGAATTTATGAGAATTTTTAGGAATTATTTTAGAATTGTTTGGACTAGGTTGACTTTTGACAAGTGTTGACTTTGTAGACCTACCTAGAAGCTAACCCTAGTTAGTGGGTCATGGTTAGGTCAAGTGACTCTAGTCTAACCTAGCTTAGGACTTGGTTTAGTCATTTTGGCCAAGGATTAGGAAGTCACAAGTCATGACTTATGGTTTTAGAACCTTGATTAAGTTTAATCTACATTAGCCTTTGTAGCTTGGCCCAAGGCCCAATAGTTTGACAAAACCCTAACCCTAAGCCTTAGTGGCCAGCCACACCCCTCTACCTAGGGATTCCCACCATATAAAATCCCTCCCAAATCTAGGGTTGCCTCTTTTCTTTAGGAAGAGCCCTAATTTCAAGGAGGTAAGTTTTTATGCCATTTAAATTCTAGAGCCCCTTTCCTATTCCTTTTTCTTTGTAAATTGTTCCAATAGGACCTAATAGGACTGTTATTGCTGTTGTTGAGCTTCCATTTCAGTTTGAGGTTGATTTGGATTGATTTGGTCATCAAGTGGAGAGCTTTACATAGGGAGTTTCTATTGAAAGTTCAACAAGAGGTAATTTCTTCAACTCTCAATAGATTTTTGATTTGTCTTCATGTATAGGAAGCCCTAAGGGTCCCCCTAAGGTCTGGATAGGTTTCGTGTCCAGTATCGGAGGATTCGTGTCCGTTCTGGACACGTATCAGAGCTAGGACTAGGTGTTCGACATAATGCCTCAAAGGGCATGTCGATCGAGTTTACCTATTGTTTTTGAATAGGACTGATAGATTAGATCTTGTCTTTCGATCCCTGTGTTTGAGTGTTGGTGTCGT
Source organism: Iris pallida (assembly GCA_029216955.1). Classification (NCBI taxonomy): domain Eukaryota; kingdom Viridiplantae; phylum Streptophyta; class Magnoliopsida; order Asparagales; family Iridaceae; genus Iris; species Iris pallida. Next base: position 17,496,935 of record JANAVB010037417.1, read on the forward strand.
GTCATTTTCGTGTCGATTTCATAACCTGGACATGCGCGTGCACACGCTCGCGCGCGTGCTACAGGGATCCCCTGCCTATCGGGCCCTGTAGCGGACACGACACACGTCGTTTGGACACGAGACTTGACAAGTGGCATGGGGCCATGACTGATACCCCGTGTGTCAAGCCCCATGTGTCCCCGTGTCGTGTCTAGGTAGATATCAGCTGTGCACGTGTTTTGGCTGTGTCTGTGCACACTAGTTTTGGGCCACTGATACGGGCCTCGTGTCGGACCCTGACACTTCGTGGACACAGGCCAGTGGGCCCATGAGGTAGCCCTATAGGTGGGCTACCCATGTGTGTCACCACGAGATCCTCTCGTGTCTTGTGTCGTGCATACGACACAAGTGCACGTGTGTACGAGACAGTGCACTGACAGTGCACTGTGTGTGTGTAATGCTAATTTCTTGTTGTGGACACGTTGTGTCTTGAGATGTTGGACACGAGACACTTCCTATATCATGTTCACACCCTATATTAGTATTACCAACCAATGTTTTGGCACTTTAGTTTTTTTTTTAATCATCATTTCAAATAATTTCCCAAAGTCTGATACATGTTTACATTCCCTTATTTTTCCAGTTTTCGATTATGGAATTTGACATTCATTTTGATTAATTTAAATGTAGCTACTTGCCTGTTTAAGTTTCATTTATGGTCCTCCTATAAGTTATCTACCTATGTGCAAGTTTTGGGATGTTAGTTGAGTTTTTGAATTCGAAATGGGATTTGCAAGGGTGGACTGTTTCAGGAAAAAACTGGAATTGATTTCCTTTTCCTTTTTCTTCTTAACTGTTGATTTCATTTCATATATGGGTGTAAAACTGAAAACTAAGTTTGTAAACTGATTTTTGGGTTCATATTTGAAATGTTTTGAATGTTCTTCATGTGGGACTGAACTGAGGTTGGTTGCTATGTAAACCTGAGTTTAGGTAAAGTTCACATTTGTTTTGAGTTATTAACCTGAGATTAATAACTGTTTGGGGTTTCTTCAAAAACTGAGATTAGAGAACAATGAATTGTTTCCCTTTCCTTTCTGTCTAACTGAGATTGATTTCCAGGTTTGTGTAACCTGGGTTTAGGCCATGTCCCCTGTCTTATTATTTTTCACTGTCACATTTATGATTCCTGCACATTGATATGTATCCCAATATATGCACACTGTTTGTTTCCCCTTCCTGTTATTTCCTGCCTACACACAGGTACACAACACACACCCTTCCCTCTCTTTTCACTGTTGTATTTCCTGAACACACACACACAGTCTTCTCTTTCACTGCTATTAACTTCCTGCACACACAATGTATGCATACACACACTGTTTTGTTGTCCTTACGCTGCCTTATGTAATTCCTGTACACTCTCACCATAATACACACACATATCTTACCTCACTGTCCTGTTTTATCACTGAGTTACTGTCAATTGTTAGGCTGATTTGAACCTTGTTTTCACATATTCACACACATGTTCCCTTTAGACACACACACCATATGGTTCCCCTCTCTTTGTATGCATAACACATATATGTATGCCTATGAATAGGAATATATATACCTATGTCTAATCTAATGTGAATGTAATATGCCTATATATATGTGAAATGTGTATTTATATGTATACATATAGTATTTAGCCTAGATTGTGTACTATATTGTGTGATGTTAATATATGGGTGTAATAGTGAGGTTGTGACTTGCTAAGGGTTCTAGAAATTAGCTAAGCTACTTTGTGATATAACTAATATAGGCTTGCTTAGCCTTGATAGGAATGGTGCTAGCTAGTATAGATTGGAATAGCCTAGTTTAGACTCAACTAGACTTGGTTGACCTAGTTTGACTTCTAGGGTTGACCAGAGTTGACCAAGAGTTGACTTTGGCCTAGATTGACCTAGAATCATGTAGAATGCATAGTAGGACTCCATTTTACTATTCTGGACCTGTTGTGACTTGTGCTGCTCTATAGGAGACAGATACCACTCCTCGGACAGTATATTCTCTTCAGACACTCAGGCTATCAGGCGAGTACATTCTCTGACCGTTTATACTTGTATGGATTTACATTCTTGCTCTAGATTACTGTACTTGATGCTGACACGATCATTATCACGGATTGGTACTATATGGATCTTCTTCTGAGATGTTATCTCCTTGTATTCACTAAGTACATATTTTGATGTGCGTTTCACTTACATGTTGTATTATTGAATACCCTTATCATTGTACACTCATTGTGCATATTGTACTCTCAGTATCACATTGACCCATTGTACAAGCCATTGTACAAGTTATTGTACAAGCTATTGTATAAGCCATTGTATAAGGTAACGTAACTGAATTGGATCCTTGTGTATTGATTGGGGAGGGAGAGTAGAAATGGTTATGTGATCAATCGTATTGTATAAGAAATTGTATATGTCCATTGTACACCCACGTACAAAGGAGTCCCATTTTATTGTATAACCTAACCCGTTTACATAACCATATTATGCTCTAAAATCACATGTTCCTTACAGTCTTACTTATCATATTTAGATATTTCATGCTATCAAATCTCTACTATTTTTCATATATCTTCTTCTTTCAGCGTTTCATGTACTTTACTCTATTGCATGCTTTATATTTCCTAACTCGTTATGAACTGCGTGAGATGTTTTATGCTCGCTTCCGTCCTGACTGGACCTGTTGAAAATTTTACAGAGGATGAGGAGGAGGCCTGCATAGACACCTACTATGGGGCAGCTGTAGATGCCATGTGTGACCCAGATTTCCAGCCTGATCCACTAGTTTAGAGACTGAGGCTCCCTAGTCTAGGTTTTCTATTTCTGTCATTTGAGATCTAGTTTGTAAATATTCTTTCATTTCAGTGTTAGAGTCTTGTATTGAGCTGGATGTTCTGATTTGTTATGTCAGTAGACACTTAGACTCTCTGGTTGTATTTATGTGGTTTTTCCTTCATTCCAGTATTTATCTATCTATCTTCCTATCTGTCATTCTGCTTTAGATGTGATTGAGACTGTATATTGCTATGTCACCTCCATTCGGAGTGTATACGCTGTACAGGTACCTTTATATTTGTTAGATGATTGACCTAGGACAACGTTCTACCACCGACACTGTGGCGTAGGCTGGGCGTTATTACGTTCTCGTACCCTCACAGTGGGTGCGGGTCGTGACACGTTTTTAGTAGTGGCCCATGCAGGTCGAGTTTATGTAGTGGTATTCGAACTAGAGTATCACTACAGCCTGCAATAGGATTAGGATATTTTGAAGGTACTCAATCACACTAGGAAAAACTCATATCAAATTCATACCATCTCAATTCTTGCTGATATTGTTCTCCTTGAATATAACTGTCCTCCTTTGCTATTTCGACTCATTCTCAGCAATTGTTGTTTGATCTTTCAGGATGGTGGAGACGCGATCACAGCGTGCCATTCATGGAGATACTGTTGAGGGGACTGCTACTTCTCAGCCAGTTCAGCAGGGTCGGGAGGCTACAGCTCCTGCCACCTCTGCTCATATTGGGACTTGAGCAGCAGCAGCAGCTGAGGGTATGCCTTCACCAGTTCGGAGGCAGGACCCAGTCATTCCAGAGGTACCGTTCCAGCAGCCGCCGCCTACAGGAAACGTGGACGCAGCTCAGATGTTCGCGTATTTCCAGCAGTTCATGGACCGACAGCAGGCTCGACAGGACAGAGGCATGGAGTTGGTCATTTCGACAGTTGCAGCCCGGACCAGTGGTACAACAGCCAAAGACATCGGGGATCGAGCAGTTTCAGAAGATGAGCCCCAGAGACATTCTGGGGACAGAGGGGATCCTATATGCCGATGAGTGGATCGAGCATATAGAGGAGATCTTCCGCTTGGCCAGGATTCCAGCAGATCTTCAGATCGAGGCCGCAGCTAGCCGGATGCGAGATCTTGCTCGCACCTGGTATCAGTCGGACCCCAGGGTAGGGGTAGCCGAACAGACTTGGAGGAGTTCAAGGGCTTCTTCAAGAAGAAATTCTTCCCAGATTCAGCGCTCAGAGCTTTAGAGTCGCTGTTTGAGAGCCTAGTTCAGGGGAGCCTCTCAGTGGAGGAGTATGCTGGGGAGTTCGGTCCGCCTCAACAGATTCGTGGAGGGTTTGAGGGAGGCGGCGAAGGCCCAGAGGTTCCGGAAGGGTCTGGTCAAGGAAGTCAAGTCCTTGACCAAGGGCAACAGGGATGCCACATTCGAGGAGATTCTGACGGGAGCTTTACTGGCTGAGGATGATCTTGAGCTTAGGCTCAAGAGAGGGAGAGACCCAGTTGGGGGCACCAGTAGCGGAGGACCGGCCAAGAGGCCGCACGTTCAGCATCAGTTTCAGCAGCAGTATCAGCAGCCGATGCCAGGACATACAGTTTCAGCAGCAGTACCAGCAGCCGAAGGGCTCAGATACATCAGCTGCAGCAGAGGCCTGTTCAGTATCAGGGTCAGGAGATAGGTGCAGTATCAGCAGGACACCGTGTGCAACTTCTGCAAGAAGCCAGGCCATTGGTGGAACGATTGCAGGAAGAGACTGGGTATGTGTTTACTTTACGGGTCAGCGGAGCATCAGTGTAGAGAGTGTCCCTAGAACCCGACACCAGTTGGCTCAGATAGCACCAGGAGCTAGGGCTCGCAGACAGCAGAGGGGACCACCATTGCAGACTCAGCAGCAGAGGTTCGTACAGCATCAGCAGCAGGCCAGGGGAAGGCCAGCCAGGACAAGCTTTCGCCATGACAGCCGAGGATGCTCAGGCCGTTGGAGATCTAGTTGTAGGTTCCGTTCTTGATTCAAATTCAATAATTACTGCCTTGAACTTCGATTCTCTCTATTCCTCGTTGGTTGATCAATTCTGTCTTGTTGTTTTTGTGTTATGATTTAATTTTCTTCTGAGATAAGTTGTATGGGCTAGGTTGCCTCGATTATGAGATTTTAGAATCCTCTAGGGTCATACTAGCAGGCATAGTGAGGACATATAGTCGGACTATGGACGTATTTCTCGGGTGTGGGAATTTAAGGTTTTCGCTGCCAAGCACGCGGCAATGCAAAAATTTTAAATACCATAGTTCTAGAGGTATGTACCATAGTTGAGGACTCTGTGATTATCGTAGCCTTGCTCACTGGCATGACAGAGATTCTGAGTATCATGGTTTTGGACAGACGCATATGATTATCTGACGGTATGTTTGAGACTCTGATTGTGGGGTGTTTGACCTAGAAGGACTACTGCCATTTTAATTTCGAGGACAAAATTTTTCTAAGGTGGGCAGGAATGTAACACCCAATTTTCCAGAAGAGGGTAATTTTGAAATTTTGTAATTATAATTATTATTTAATGGTATTTTATTTCATGTTATGATTTTTAGTGATATTTAATTATTTTTTAAACTATTTAAATTCATGACTTATGATTTGGTGTCTTGCTAGTGTTCATTTCCAAACTGAGGGATATTTTAGTCATTTTTGTAATTTTAAAAATTATTTGGGATTATTAATTATTATTTAAATTTATTAGAATTTATTGAATTTATGAGAATTTTTAGGAATTATTTTAGAATTAGTTTGGACTAGGTTGACTTTTGACTAGTGTTGACTTTGTAGACCTACCTAGAAGCTAACCCTAGTTAGTGGGTCATGGTTAGGTCAAGTGACTCTAGTCTAACCTAGCTTAGGACTTGGTTTAGTCATTTTGGCCAAGGAATAGGAAGTCACAAGTCATGACTTATGGTTTTAGAACCTTGATTAAGTTTAATCTACATTAGCCTTTGTAGCTTGGCCCAAGGCCCAATAGTTTGACAAAACCCTAACCCTAAGCCTTAGTGGCCAGCCACACCCCTCTACCTAGGGATTCCCACCATATAAAATACCTCCCAAATCTAGGGTTGCCTCTTTTCTTTAGGAAGAGCCCTAATTTCAAGGAGGTAAGTTTTCATGCCATTTAAATTCTAGAGCCCCTTTCCTATTCCTTTTTCTTTCTAAATTGTTCCAATAGGACCTAATAGGACTGTTATTGCTGTTGTTGAGCTTGCATTTCAGGTTGAGGTTGATTTGGATTGATTTGGTCATCAAGTGGAGAGCTTTACATAGGGAGTTTCTATTGAAAGTTCAACAAGAGGTAATTTCTTCAACTCTCAATGGATTTTTGATTTGTCTTCATGTATAGGAAGCCCTAAGGGTCCCCCTAAGGTCTGGATAGGTTTCGTGTCCAGTATCGGAGGATTCGTGTCCGTTCTGGACACGTATCAGAGCTAGGACTAGGTGTTCGACATAATGCCTCAAAGGGCATGTCGATCGAGTTTACCCATTATTTTTGAATAGGACTGATAGATTAGATCTTGTCTTTCGATCCCTGTGTTTGAGTGTTGGTGTCGTGTCATTTTCGTGTCAATTTTATAACCTGGACACGCGCGTGCACACGCTCGCGCGCGTGCTACAGGGATCCCCTGCCTATCGGGCCCTGTAGCGGACACGACATGCGTCGTTTGGACACGAGACTTGACAAGTGGCATAGGGCCATGACTGATACCCCGTGTGTCAAGCCCCATGTGTCCCCGTGTCGTGTCTAGGTAGATATCAGCTGTGCACGTGTTTTGGCTGTGTCTGTGCACACTAGTTTTGGGCCACTGATACGGGCCTCGTGTCCGACCCTGACACTTCGTGGACACAGGCCAGTGGGCCCATGAGGTAGCCCTATAGGTGGGCTACCCATGTGTGTCACCACGAGATCCTCTCGTGTCTTGTGTCGTGCATACGACACAAGTGCACGTGTGCACGAGACAGTGCACTGACAGTGCACTGTGTGTGTGTAATGCTAATTTTTTATTGTGGACACGTTGTGTCTTGAGATGTTGGACACGAGACACTTCCTATATCATGTTCACACCCTGTATTAGTATTACCAACCAATGTTTTGGCACTTTATTTTTTTTTTAATCATCACTTCAAATAATTTCCCAAAGTCTGATACATGTTTACATTCCCTTATTTTTCCAGTTTTCGATTATGGAATTTGACATTCATTTTGATTAATTTAAATGTAGCTACTTGCCTGTTTAAGTTTCATTTATGGTCCTCCTATAAGTTATCTACCTATGTGCAAGTTTTGGGATGTTAATTGAGTTTTTGAATTCGAAATGGGATTTGCAAGGGTGGACTGTTTCAGGAAAAAATTGGAATTGATTTCCTTTTCCTTTTTCTTCTTAACTGTTGATTTCATTTCATATATGGGTGTAAAACTGAAAACTAAGTTTGTAAACTGATTTTTGGGTTCATATTTGAAATGTTTTGAATGTTCTTCATGTGGGACTGAACTGAGGTTGGTTGCTATGTAAACCTGAGTTTAGGTAAAGTTCACATTTGTTTTGAGTTATTAACCTGAGATTAATAACTGTTTGGGGTTTCTTCAAAAACTGAGATTAGAGAACAATGAATTGTTTCCCTTTCCTTTCTGTCTAACTGAGATTGATTTCCAGGTTTGTGTAACCTGGGTTTAGGCCATGTCCCCTGTCTTATTATTTTTTACTGTCACATTTATGATTCCTGCACATTGATATGTATCCCAATATATGCACACTGTTTGTTTCCCCTTCCTGTTATTTCCTGCCTATACACAGGTACACAACACACACCCTTCCCTCTCTTTTCACTGTTGTATTTCCTGAACACACACACACACAGTCTTCTCTTTCACTGCTATTAACTTCCTACACACACAATGTATGCATACACACACTGTTTTGTTGTGCTTACACTGCCTTATATAATTCTGTACACTCTCACCATAATACACACACATATCTCACCTCACTGTCCTGTTTTATCACTGAGTTACTGTCAATTGTTAGGCTGATTTGAACCTTGTTTTCACATATTCACACACATGTTCCCTTTAGACACACACACCATATGGTTTCCCTCTCTTTGTATGCATAACACATATATGTATGCCTATGAATAGGAATATATATACCTATGTCTAATCTAATGTGATTGTAATGTGCCTATATATATGTGAAATGTGTATTTATATGTATACATATAGTATTTAGCCTAGATTGTGTACTATATTGTGTGATGTTAATATATGGGTGTAATAGTGAGGTTGTGACTTGCTAAGGGTTCTAGAAATTAGCTAAGCTACTTTGTGATATAACTAATATAGGATTGCTTAGCCTTGATAGGAATGGTGCTAGCTAGTATAGATTGGAATAGCCTAGTTTAGACTCAACTAGACTTGGTTGACCTAGTTTGACTTCTAGGGTTGACCAGAGTTGACCAAGAGTTGACTTTGGCCTAGATTGACCTAGAATCATGTAGAATGCATAGTAGGACTCCATTTTACTATTCTGGACCTGTTGTGACTTGTGCTGTTCTATAGGAGACAGATACCACTCCTCGGACAGTATATTCTCTTCAGACACTCAGGCTATCAGGCGAGTACATTCTCTGACCGTTTTATACTTGTATGGATTTACATTCTTGCTCTAGATTACTGTACTTGATGCTGACACGATCATTATCACGGATTGGTACTATATGGATCTTCTTCTGAGATGTTATCTCCTTGTATTCACTAAGTACATATTTTGATGTGCGTTTCACTTACATGTTGTATTAATTGAATACCCTTATCATTGTACACTCATTGTGCACATTGTACTCTCAGTATCACATTGACCCATTGTTCAAGCCATTGTACAAGTCATTGTACAAGCTATTGTACAAGCCATTGTATAAGGTAACGTAACTGAATTGGATCCTTGTGTATTGATTGGGGAGGGAGAGTAGAAATGGTTATGTGATCAATCGTATTGTATAAGAAATTGTATATGTCCATTGTACACCCACGTACAAAGGAGTCCCATTTTATTGTATAACCTAACCCGTTTACATAACCATATTATGCTCTAAAATCACATGTTCCTTACAGTCTTACTTATCATATTTAGATATTTCATGCTATCAAATCTCTACTGTTTTTCATATATCTTCTTCTTTCAGCGTTTCATGTACTTTACTCTATTGCATGCTTTATATTTCCTAACTCGTTATGAACTGCGTGAGATGTTTTGTGCTCGCTCCCGTCCTGACTGGACCTGTTGAAAATTTTACAGAGGATGAGGAGGAGGCCTGCATAGACACCTACTATGGGGCAGCTGTAGATGCCATGTGTGACCCAGATTTCCAGCCTGATCCACTAGTTTAGAGACTGAGGCTCCCTAGTCTAGGTTTTCTATTTCTGTCATTTCAGATCTAGTTTGTATATATTCCTTTATTTCAGTGTTAGAGTCTTGTATTGAGCTGGATGTTCTGATTTGTTATGTCAGTAGACACTTAGACTCTCTGGTTGTATTTATGTGGTTTTTCCTTCATTCCAGTATTTATCTATCTTCCTATCTGTCATTCTGCTTTAGATGTGATTGAGACTGTATATTGCTATGTCACCTCCATTCGGAGTGTATACACTGTACATGTACCTTTATATTTGTTAGATGATTGACCTAGGACAGCGTTCTGCCGCCGACACTGCGGCGTAGGTTGGGCGTTATTACGTTCTCGTACCCTCACAGTGGGTGCGGGTCGTGACAATTTAACACTAATTGATGTAAAACGATAGCAGACAAATATTTACGTTATATATTTACTTTGATTAAAGAACTATTTTGCTTTGGTTCCAATTTTAATATTTTGATATTATATGTCTCTCTTGAAAACAAATTTACTGATCGCAACTACAACAAATAAATATAATATTCTATTTAGTGGAAAATTGTATTCATTTCATTGAGAAACAATTTTTAGAAATTATTTTTTTTTTTAAGAAAAAATTTATCTTATTTACCACGGTATTTAGTAATAGGTGTATAGATGAAATGGAAAAGAAATTTTACTTCGTCAACAATCTAGTTGTGATAAACATTCTAATGCATGAGTAATTTAGTAGTGTTTTTAATATTATGATCCAGAATCAAGTATCAGTATACGTCCGATTTTCTTTAGCATAACATTTATGTGATGCTTCTTTTTTATTTTATTGAGTGAACATTATTACTAATATTATTTTGTGGCTGTTCCCTGGGATACCTAATGTTTACTTATTCTTTGTTACTTAGTTCCTTGTGATGCAACATACCCTTGTAGGAGCATCTCTCTAACATAGCAATATTGATCGTGAAAACACTTCAAAAGAAGACATTATGTCACTCCCGTTTCCCGTTATACGTATTTTTCAGGATACGTATACAGATTTCTGATATTTGATAGGTGGCCTGTATTTTGACTTGTCTTGCTTGGCTTAGCCTTGGTTTAATCTTGACTTGATTTTGGTTCAACTTGGTTCAACATGGCTTGGCTTGGTTTGGTTCATTTTGGTTTGAGATGAGAAGGGGTTGATATATAGTCAACTCCACTCTCTCTCCTCCATAACTTATTTATTTATTTATTTCCTTCTTCTTCTCCATAACTCCTGCCCACCTACAAAGAAATCCTAGGCAACTGCAACTTGCTTCATGATGGATCTCAAATTTTATTGTTCCATTTTCTTCTCTACTTGATTCTAAGGCTCTTTAGAACTTGACAATTTCGGTTTTGATGGTTGCATTCTTGTAGATCTAAGTTTGTAGTTTTTCTCAGTTTTTATTGGTTTTGATATCTTAAACTTTGTTATTTCCAAAATCTAATTGTCCTATGTTGTAGAAAATTTGATTCCACCCAATTTAGACCCTTAAAAATTCCGATTTCGACTTGTTTTGAGTGATTTATGCCCTTCTGAGTTCATGGGTTTCTATGAACATTTGGGAGCTGTCTGGAGAAGATGAGCAGGAGGCATGTTGCCTGGCGCGCATGATGGCGCATGTTGGATGACGCATGTTGGCTGGCGCATGTTGATGCATGTTGGAGCATGTTGGCGCATGTTGGTGCATGTTGGAGCATGCTGACCCATCCTGGTCCTGGCGCCTCTTGGCCCAGGCGCACCCTGCTCGCCCTGGCGCCTCTTGTCCCAGGCGCACCCTGCTCGCCCTGGCGCCCTTTGGCTAAGTGCCTTTCCGTCCTGGCGCCTTTTGGTCCAGCGCCATCTGGTCCCGCGCCACTTGGTGGCTGGCACCTTTTGGTTCAGCACTTGTCACTTTCCTAGCGCCACCTGACCAGCGCTACTTGTTGGCCTCGATATCCCCTTGCCCGCATGTTCTTCTAGTTCTTGTTGTATATGTTTGTGATCTTACATGTGTCTTGAATTTAGCCTAACTTGCGATGACCCAACTTGATAGCTTGATACTATTGAACTTGACTTGGACATGAGCTTTGTCATAACCATATTCCATAAATACGATATTGAATTTCCAATCCTTGTTTGTTTTAAATATTTTATAGTAACATAAATTTCCTCAAACAAATTATTTTGATTCAAAAAAAAATCATTTATAATAATTACATAAGGAGTTATTTTATTTTTTTATTTAAAACCTTAGACAATTTATGCAATTTCAAAATTAACATGGACAACTCATGAACCAGTGTGTCATCATGCATGTATAAAAAGGTCATATTTGGTATTTCACATTAAATTTCTAATGATGATGTTGGGGATAAACTTTTTTTTAAAAAAAAGAGAGAAAAAGAAAAGAAAAGAAAGCTTATAAATAAAGAGAAGGGGAGAGAAGCAACATCTCTCTCTCTCTCTGTCTCTCACTCGTTCTCTCCCTCTCCCTTTCAACCGAACCCCTCTCCCTCTGTCTCACTCCCTCTCTCAATCCTCCTTTACTCTCTCCATCTCTCTCACTCTCTTTTTACTTTTTGTTCATCTCTTTCTCCTCTCTAGGTCTTTTCCCGGACCCGGACCCGCGCCCTCCGACCGCCTGCGGCGCCTGCCACCTCCGGCGAGCTGGCCGATCGCCCCCCCCCACCGTCGGCTGATTCCCCTCTGGCCCGCCAACCTCCACGCGCCACCCTCCACCACCATCTCCAGCATCTTCTCCTTCTCCTCTTCCACAATCCAAGAACCCTAGGTAATTTCCCTATTTCTTTAATTTCCTTTCAATTTTAAAATTAGGTCAAGGAATTGGGTTTATACAAATATGTGAATGCATATATATTTGACACAAAGTTTGATTTGGGTATTATGCTAGGAGAATTTGGGAAGATAAAATCTAGGTCATCATCCTTCCAAGGTAAGTCCTCTCCGAATTCTCATATTTCAATTTTGGAATCTATAGTTCAAACCCTAGATTTATATTCGGTTTTCAATATGCCTAATTGGATTCAAATCGATATTTCGGACTCACATAAATTCAATTTGATAATCAAATGTGTATATATATATATATATATATATATTATATATATATATATATATATTTTATATATATATATATATATATATATATATATATATATATATATATATATATATATATATATATATATATATATAAGTGCAAGAAATTTTATGGATATTTGATCAATTTCTAATTTTTGCATTGCTTGCCTTCCTAAGGAATTTTATATTATACAAAATTGATTTTTCTGGCTTGTAGCTGAATAGTGTTCCTTTTTTTCATAGATGGCGTGAACTTAACATCACAAATGCGATAGTACTGCAAATTTTCTATGTTCTTATTATGTTTATATGGTTTTGATAATACTAATGGAGTGCATTGTGCAATATGTAAATAGAACAACATGATTAGGTCCAAGTGACAGGTTGGGTAGCTGATTCCGATGAATCTCCTGTTTATATAGAATATGTTTTATTATTAACATTTATGTTTCTAGTTGATAGGTATTACTTTTAGGCCAATATTCTAATTCAGTCAGATTCTTGTAGGAAGCACAAACTCATATTCCAAGCCACTTGTGTATTCTCCTCCTCCTTGTTGCACTAGGAGAGAGTAATTGAATAATACTAACCCCAAAAGTTAATTTGAAAGCTACAGGGTTTAGGGCTCCGAATTTAAATCCAAATATCAATATCTGGGGATTCTATCCAGTATTAACAAATCTAATAAGAAGACAATATTATTTATGTACAAATATATGTTGAATAACGAGAGTTAATGTTTCACACATGCAAAATCTACGTTCTTTAGGGTATAGGAACCATGCATCTCAGAGAAGATCTTACATGAAAGATTAATTTGTGAACAAAATGTCCTTTGAAAATATTACTTTTATGAAAAACAGAAGTTTGATTCATCTTCTTTTCATTTTCCTTTTTCTTCACTGAGCTAATTTACCTCTACTTGTATCTTTGGTTTCTTGATTTTTCTCCAGTTCCCTTACTTCATATTTTGCACTAGGACTGGAATCCGTAATTAAAATATAGAATTGGTTAGTATGTGATGATATTAAAAGTTATATGTTGATATTACTATGTTGGTAATAATTGTGTTTTAATGAACTTGGATAACATTTAGGAAAGAGCAACCGCTAATAATCCAAAATCGTTTGCTTGCTTGCTTGCAAAGGTAAAAAAACTTTAAAAACTGCACTTTTATTTTATTGTGTGATTCCGGTGTTGAGAGTTGCTCCACCGAAGGGGTCGACAAACCCGGATTTATATTTTTATGTTATATATTCTCTCTTGTGAATTTTCGGAGTCACCCTATACAAAGGAGACTATGCCGAAATTTTTAAAAAATTCAAGAGATAGTCAAATTTCCGACTTTCAGAAAAAAAATCAGGTTATTCCCTAAGATCTAAAGTCATTGGACGGGGGAGAACAACCTGAATATCCCTAAATAATTCCATAGCATTATTAAAATTAAACAGCTGATCAGTAAAGTTTCTGCTCGTTCGTAAGGTCATGCGAATCGAGTTTGTGAGGTTTAGCTCACGTATTTCTGTTTGCTCAAGGGAGGCAAACTAAGCCCAAGGGAGGCTCTTATTTCGTTTGTTTAAGGGAGGCAAACTAAGCCCAAGGGATGCTTAAGATTATTACATCTATTTCGACAATAACATCGAATAGGTGATTGTTAAGCCCAAGGGAGGCTCCAGGCCGGATACTAAGCACCGTGCCGCCAAATTTACAGCCTGATCCCAGGTTAATGGGATTGTTGATAGGAAATTATTTAGATGAATATTCAGGGATTGTTCTCCAAATTGTATTGCATTCTAGGTTTAGTCCTTCAAATTTCATCCCGTTCTAGGAGAAAATTATCCCATTTTAAATGAAGTCAAAAGGACGTTTATACTACTTAAATGAATGAAACTATAACAATGTAAATTTGCATATTCCTATCCTCTTAATAGAAAATCTTTATGTTTCATTCCTATTATATTTTCTTAACCATTTTTGGCCGAGGACTTGCTTGTCGTTTTTAAACGACCTAGTATTGTTCACTAGATTTTGTTGCAGTGTACCAAGCAAAGCCGCTATCAGGTACTGAAGGACAACTGGAGATCAAGGACGTGATGACACCATTGAAGATGTTCAAGTTGGAACTAGAATTCTTTTTCTCTACATTTTTAAGGTATAATAGTATTATTTATAATAGGGCTCAAAATTGTACTGGGTAGAAATAGTTATGTTCATGTTCAATTAGTTAGAATGTCTTAGTTCTAGATTATTGCTGACTTAAATTTATGTAAGTTATGACCTACTTTTACCTATGCACGAACCTTATGGGCGACAATCGCGAATATGGGTACCGGCGTATTCGTATGTCGCGTAGCCTAGGGATGATGTTACGTACCCGGCTCGCCATAATTCTGGGAGCGGGGCGTGACATGTCTTTTAGTGGTGGCCCATGCAGGTCAGACATTGCATAAAGTAAATAGGATAAGGTGCAGGTCTGACAACCCAAGGATAGGATATAGGCCAAGTTCTAAGGAAACCTATGCAAGCTGAGAAAAGATGTTGGTCAAGATTTTGGGCAGACCCTATAAGCTAAGGTATAAACTTTAAGATATGTTTTAGGAAATATCCAAGAGATACCAAATAGAATTGTTTATGTTAGACTGTATTTCATAGTGTCTTTACCTAAATAAAATTTCTATAGTGAGTATATGTAATCAAGTGTCCTTACCTGGGTCATGGGTAATATAAGGATTGACATAATCATTCTAGGCCTATTAAGTCAGAGAGAATAGGACAAGTATTCTCGTCTGAGCTGGTAAAAGAATCTAGAAGACTCCTTAAGAATCTTGGACTTGGTACCTCTAGTAAACCCAGAGTTCAAATATATTTTTTGAACCATTACATAGTTAGAAATAGTGAAGGGGTAAGTATAGATATAAATATATTTTGAATGATTACTGGGGAGGAAAGTACTAGCAATTACTTGTCTAAGGTTTTGCATAATAGTTATTATATAGAGTATTATATACATATTATATTAAGAAGCTAATTCCTTATTCCTTACTCCCTCTAGACTTCTATCGATGCCTAAGTCATGACTCGTTCTCCTTTATCTATTAAAATTTTCTGTGGTCTGGTTATTTCACAAACCCAATCTACTTCAAAAATTTTAATTTTGTTGTATCACTTAACATTCACTAAACGAAAATCTAGAATTGTATCCTCAATTTTTTCTTCCATTTACATCTTTTCCTGGCATCCCTATTTCAGGAATTGCCCTCTATCTAATATCCATAGCAATTTACTCTTTTGATATATTTTTTTCTGTGAAGTGAATGCTTTGATTCAATTTTGTGTAAATGATGTGAGCACCCTGAATTTTGGGTTGATTTTTTATTTTTGTTTTATTTTCTGATTGATTTAGTTTCAATAAATAATTATTCTGTTTTTTTATCCTTAAGTGTACTTTCCCGTGCCTTTGATATTTGGAGTGTTAGGGATGTTCAACTCTGGAAACCTTCTTCACGAGTTTTGTAGTGGACATGATTACCTTCATGATGGTATATAATGTCCCATCCAAACTTGTTCCCTTATACTCTTTTTGCTTCGCAGAACTTCAGGTCGATTTAGACCATTTAATTATTAATTAATTTTCCCACTCTTTTTCTTGATCATTATTAGCACGTTACCGTGACTTTTAATTTGGGAGCACAAGACCAGTCATTTCCTTGAAACCAACTTCTCACGCATGATCTACTCGAGACGCTCTTCACTCATTACCTTCGTGTCCCACTCAGACACACCATTTTGTGCTCCATTTGCTTCACACAATTTTTCTGACCCATGACCCGATTTTATTTCACCCCATGGTGTCACATTCATTTTCCAACTTGATTTGTGGGTACCCTGTCGACCAAAACCTGTCAACCCCAAATATGGACATGGCCCATATTGAGCCTACTACCCGCACGATACTTGTGTCCCATTTATTGGAATCCCCACGTGCTACTTATTTACCCATGATTATCAACACCTATTTTTAATTCGATTATTTTGCCATGTCCGATTTTGAACCGATCCGGCTCCACTGAACCCAACCCCAGCTTCATGTTTTCCACTCTCATGACGACCTCATTTTTTCTTGTCCAAAAATAATATCAGACATCGTTTCTACCTATTTTTAATATTTAATAGAAAATTCTATTGATTTTAATCCCTATAGGAATGACCTAATTTCCTATAATCAATCCTAGCCATAGATTTACCCCTCTTTAAATCCTCACCATTAATTTTCCTCTATACCATAGCAGCCAATTAAATCTCCAACACCCTATGGCCGGCCCTAAATTCTAGGGATAGCCTTTTCTCTCTCCTCCCCTCACAAACACACACACACACACACATTTATTATCACTCTCTTCCTCTCTCTTTCATCTCATTTCTTTTATTAACCACCACCACTATACAGCAGCAAGGTTGGCCGAGCCCAACCTGGCCGGACCTCCCCCTGGCCGCCGGCTACTGGCCTCCTCCGCCGTGGCCGAGCACGGCCGACCGTACCACCACCAGCAACCACTCCACAGTCCCCTCCTCCTTCTTCCAAAAGAATCAAAACCATCACCACCATCGATATCACTCTCCACCGAACTATTCGGACGCCACCACCTCCACCATAATCGAATTCTCGTCGTGCCCCCTCACCTCCTTGCCGCTCGTCTTGGCCGCGTGCCGCCACGCCGTCGGGCCAGGCCAGGCTGCACAGTTTCCTGCAACAGCAACAGCTACTGTGCGAGCATGCCATGGCCGGCCGGAGGCCACTGGCCACGCGCGTAAAGGCGCTGCCGCCGGCCACGTCGCCGTGGGCGACCCCTCCGGGGTGGGCGAACTCAGGCAACCCCCCTGGGTCCGTCATCTTCCTCTCCGGTACGACGTATAGGCGATTCGTGCATTTCGTACGAACTCCCGCCGTGACGCGCGTGGAATCAAGTCTGTTTTGGTGCCCCGTCGCAGCAACTTCTCATACAATTTTTGAGAAATTCGACTGTTGGATCTGCGGTTTCTTTGCTCCGTCACAATCTTGGTATATCCACCTTCACTCCTGTCAATTTTCGTCCGTTGATTTTATCGTTTGATACATCAAAACTGGCCACCAAGTTGACCGTTTAAATTGTATAAATTTTGGACAGTTTCGTGGAGTCAACTTCGTCGGCTTGTACCTCCTCCACCGAAGCAAAATTTGGCGTGCTACCATTTCCTGTGCGAAGCTGGTATAACCCTCTTACTACCCCTCCAGTTTCGTTTCATTGTGAGCTTGTTTGATTGGTTGAATTCGACGCCAAAATTGGCCGTCCGAATTCGTAATTTTCAAATTATAAAATTCTATTTTTGAACACGGGACTCCAAATTTCATTTCTGACACCATCAGTAGACTCGTGGCATCGTTCTGACACGTTTTCATATAATTTGCTAGGTTTTGGTGGACATTGGATCCGGCACGCATTTCGGTGCAAGCCGGATACCAATATCCGGGTCAACAGGTCATTTTGAGATCGGCTCATCGGAATCCAATTCTGGATATACCGTTGAGTTCGTATCGTCATTCTGGACTCGTTGACATGTAGTTTGCTGAGTTTTGAGAACATTGTCTTCGACACATATTTCCGTGCAAACCGGAATTCCAAGTACTGGTCAACGGACCAAATTGAGATCGGGTCAACGGAATCCAATTCTGGATATACCGTTGGGTTCGTATCGTCATTCTGGGTTTATGGACATATAAATTATTATATTTTGTAGACTTATTTTCTTGCACATTTTTTGGTGCAAAACAGTTCCGACACGGATACCGTTTTGACCCAGAATTATCTTTTTGCCCCTGTGTCCAAATTGGGTCGATGGGTAGGCTATCCTAGCTAATTTGACCATTCTGGACACGTTGGCGATGTTTATTTCATCATCCGACAATGTTTGTAGATAGTTTCTCTATGTATCACCTTTTAGTATAATTAATTCTTATAATATTCGTATTTCGGGATTAGTACAACAGAACTGAGATCAGTCAATTCCAGTGATCTCACATCGCTGAAATTGGCAAGACGGACACGTGGATCACTATAATAAGATTATTAACTTTACCGTTAATCATCTTATCTCGATTTGCGTGTCGTAAGTTTCGACGTACGAATAACGAAGTACACTTTATATCTTTAATAATTAGACTAGAATTGACCCTGTTGACCAGAGTTGACCAGTTGACCAAAGTCAACTGTAAGTCAACACTTGACCTAGTTCGACTAGATTATTGACCGGAGTTGACCTAGAGTTGATTTGACTTAGAAGAACCTAGGATAATATAGATTGCTTGTAGAGATTCATTTATTACAACTTGAACACCTTGTAACCTGTGTTGCTTTAAATAATACTCTATGGCTTCAGTTGGACCCCTATACCTATCAGCTGTTCAGGTTATTAGACGAGTACATTCTCTGATCATTTCATACCCTGCTTAGAATTATTTTTCTGTTTTAAATTACTTTACTTGATACTGTCACGTTGGTCACATGGATTAATACTATATGGATCCCTTCTTGAGATGTTATCCCCTCAGGGAGCATCAGATACTTCATGTTCTGTGCGTTTTACTTACATGGCGTATCACTATGCTTCATGGTTCATTGAATCACTTGTGACATGTACTCTCATGATCACAGAGTCTTCCTTGAATCCTCCTATTTATTGGGCTTCCTAGAATCCCCATTTATGGGACTATCATGTATCACCCTTCGGGGGCCACTACATGAATCAGAACATAACCTGGCCGGATCCTTGTGTATTGATTGAGGCTACGGGAGAGTAGAAGTGGACATGTGAATAATATCCAAGTAGTGTAGCATCAGAATCATTCCATAGCATAGCATCAGAATTATCCTATGCCATTTACATGTCTATATTGTAGTCTGACTCACTAGCCACTGTTAGTTCTCTATGTATAGTAGATATTTCTATTACAATTCTCTCTCTGTTTACATACTGTATTTCTTCAGTTCAATTATCTTACTTTAGTGCATGATTATATTTTCTAACCTGCTATGATCTGTTGAGATGTACTGTGCTCGCTCCTGTCCTGACTGGACCTGTTGATAAATTTTACAAATAGCCTGGAGGTTGCCTGCTAGCCTAGAGGAGACACAGTAGAGGTTGTATAGATAGCTAGGGTTTTGCTTACAGCTTATTTTCAGCTGTCTTGAGTTGTATTTATGGATTACTATATTTGAGATTTGAGATGTTTCTGGGTTGTGTGTCACCCTCATTTCCCGTATTTCGTATTTATACTCGTAGTTGGATTTCGGCATACATTTTTATTTTTCTCGACTTGCAGAATTTTGGGTTTTCTCGTATTTTGGGGTTTCGGCTCGGCTCGGTTTTAGTCGGCTTGGTTTGGTTTGATTTTAAACCCAATGGAACACTTTAACCTATACTCCACCCTCATTGCACCACAACCACCCTCATTAAATCCCCACCTAACTTTCTCTCTCCTCCATAATTTCTATTAATTTCTTCATCTTCTTCTTCCTCCTTCCTCTACCAACACCATAGGCAAGTGCACCTTGCCACCAAATAAGTACCACATTTTATTTGTCCATTAACTAGATTAGGCCATGGAGAACAACATTAGAACTTGGCATTTTATGATTTGGAGTCTCCATTGTTCTAGATCTAAGTTTTAACTATTTTCGAATTTTCTAGGTTTTGATCTATTAAACTTAGATTTTTCCTTGTTTTGAGGCGTCCATGTGGAAGAGAATTCAATTTTACACAAATTAGAACTTTGAAAATCTAAATTTGGTTTTGATTTGACCAAGATATGGAGAATTGAAGTTTTTGGTGTTCTTGGTTCATCTTCTCAGCCTAGCTGGAGAAGAAGACCTCTCGGCCTGCGCTCTTTAGCGCAAGGCTGAACGCGCAGCCTTCCTCGGCCAGCGCTCTTTAGCGCTGGCTGACCAGCGCAGCTTGCCCCTTGGCGAACTTGGCCGCGCGCCCCTCCCCCTGCGCACTTGGCCATGCGCCCCCTACGCACTTGGCCGCGCGCCCCCTATGCACTTGGCCGCGCGCCCCCTGCGCGCTTGGCCGCGCGCCCCCTGCGCGCTTGGACCCCGCGCCCCCTGCGCGCTTGGTTTTCGATTTTTCTCTTGCTGATTTTGTTTTCTGAGAGCTTGATGCCCAAAGCACGACTTGACTTAACCCGACACGTCTTGACACAATTTTCTATGTCCTTAAATTATGACTAGCATTCTCTAATCTTGGCAGTAACTCGATGTGGTACACTTGTAACTTGTGGCATTTAACTTGTAACCTGCAACCCGTAATTAATCCCCTGTAACTTGATATCTTGATAGTGGCCGCCTCGGCGCACTCTTGACTTGACTCGACTTGATAACTGGTCGTACTTGACTTGCCCTGACACCGTGGGTGTTCTTTCTTGTTGCGTTGTGCAAACCTACTTGTCTTGTCTTGCATCATGTCTAGGACCTGACTCTCTGGGCACCACGGCCAGGGACTCATACTAAATTGGATTAGGCTAATGATTAGATCAAATTAGAACATTGAGAATTTCCAGTCACAAGCAATCCCGTTATCTGGGCGCTTTAATGGACTTGTAGCTTGCCGACGAGTAGAGCACATTTCCAGCACACTGTCATGTGTTGCACCTCTAAGTCACCTAAGGGTGTATCGTCTCCTGGGCGATGTACCCAACCATACTCTCAACCCGCGGAAGGATAACTGGATAGTCTGCAGGACTTGGGACTGGGAAATTCTCACTTGCATCTTGTTAGTAATTAGGCTTGTGATAACCCTAGTTAGTTAAGTAGTAAGCCGTAGTAATTGTTTGGTCGCTTGTGAATGGATGCTGTCTAGCCCTGTCTAAATCTTGTCTAGTCCCATTACCTGGTTCCTCCCGAACATGTTTGTTTTACTTGTCTTAAAAAATAAATGGATAGAGACGAGTGGTATTCAGGCGAAGGGTTACAACCCCGGTCCTTGTTTGGTCTACGGGTTGTAATCTGGCTCCCGGAATGGTTTCATGTCCCTAGTCGTTTGTTGTCGTGCTGTACTTTTATTACTTATACCTTCTTCCATTTTCTTATGTTCTGATATGCTGACTTTTGTTCTTATTTCGTGGCCTCCTTTGTGGCACTTGCTCTTTCTGGGGTTTGACCCAGCTAGTTTTGTGTGGCCAGATTTCGGAGCAGCACCCGAGGATCTACCGAACCTCCAGTCCGATGGTGGCGACCAGAAGGAACCCGGGCTACGAGTGGGTTTTCTATTTTGTTTCGCTCACTCTATTGTAAAATTATTCTTTTGAGACGTTTAGCCGACGAGCACTTGTTAGCTCGATGTACATTTACTTACTGTCTGCCTACGGGCTGGAAACATGATTAACAAATCCTAAGGTTGATCATGTATGACTAAACTCTTGCTAGTCCTCGTATTTTTGTACGACTAGCTTCATAATCAGCTGAATATATAATATTTGGGACGCCTTTTATTGTATATTTGGCAGTCTAATATATTGTAACTATATGACTTGCTTGAGATTGAGACAATAGGCTTGACCTTAAGAGACTGCTGGCTTGTAGTAAACCCTCATACCTAGACAGCCGTGACCGTAGAGCGAGATGAATTCCATTTCGATATACGTATCTGGCTATGTACGCCCCCGCTCTCCAGTATTATGGTTCTGGGGCGTGATATTGTGTATCTTAGACACTTAGACTTCTATCTGATGTATCTCTTTGTGGATTTTATGTTTTATCTATCTTCCATTATGCTCTACCTTAGATGTGATTGAGTTTATATTATGCTATGTCACCCCCATTCGGGGAGTATAAACTGCTTAGCCATATACTGTTAAATGCATGAGACCTAGGACATCGTTCTACTGCCGACACTGCGGCGTAGGCTGGACGTACCCACGTCTCGTGCCCTTACTATAGGGTGCGGGTCGTGACAAATGATATTTATGTGAATGAATACTTGTTGTGTCTTGAGACCTAAAATTCTCTCATGAATCGTTAAATGAGAAGTTGTTGCAGCCATTCGGACTGGCCATCCAAATTAGCGAGGCACATATTCTCGAAACATGATTCAGGAATTTAATAAATTTTCGGGGATCAAGACATAATTTTTCATAATGAATTTTTTAACTTGATATTCGAATTTTGATTTCATTTTACTTGATTTGGAATTTGAAAAACGTCATTTAAAATGACATATAGTGCTTTTGATAATATAGATTTATGAGTTTATCTTATGTTATAATATTATCTTTTAGTTTTGATACCATGATAAAATAACGTTGATGATATTTGGAGAACTTGAAATTAAGTATTGCTTTTTGAATATTTTGGATTTCTAAGAATACCATGACCTATAAAGCTACTTCACAATCATAATTCCTGCTTATTCTGTGGATATCAAGGAAGAGGTAGCAAAGCTTGATAGTAAAATGGTGTCTTTGTTGCAGCCATATGCACAATGGCGAGGCACAAGATTACTATATCACGTCAGAAAACAAGAAATAAGGAAGATGATTTTGCTTTCGTAGAACCTACACGGTTACGGTATTTGACAATTTTATTGATTCTATGGAATTTCAAGATCACTGATGATTTCAAGTATCTTCATACTTTCTGTATTTTCATAAAATATTAATGAATATGATTTTGCAATATTTTATTTGAAAATAGATTTTACTCCATCTCTGTAAGGTAGGTAGAATATCTTGATTCTCTCTATGATTGTTTTAAAAAGCTTATTTTCGAATTTTAAATTTCGAGGATGAAATTTTTGTAAGGTGGGTAGAGTGTCATAACCATATTCCATAAATACGATATTGAATTTTCAATCCTTATTTGTTTTAAATATTTTATAGTAACAAAAATTTCCTCAAACAAATTATTTTGATTCAAAAAAAAATCATTTATAATAATTACATAAAGTGTTATTTTATTTTTTTCATTTAAAACCTTAGACAATTTATGCAATTTTAAAATTAACATGGACACCTCATGAACCTATGTGTCATCATGCATGTATAAAAAGGTCATATTTGGTATTTCACATTAAATTTCCAATGATGATGTTGGGGATAAACTTTTTTTTAAAAAAAAGGGAGAAAAAGAAAAGAAAAGAAAGCTTATAAATAAAGAGAAGGGGAGAGAAGCAACATCTCTCTCTCTCTCTCTCTCTCTCTCTCACTCGTTCTCTCCCTCTCCCTCTCAACGAACCCCTCTCCCTTTCTCTCACTCCCTCTCTCAACCCTCCTTTACTCCCTCACTCTCTTTTTACTTTTTGTTCATCTATTCTCCTCTCTTGGTCTCTTCCCGGACCCGCGCCCTCCGACCGCCTGCGGCGGCTGCCACCTCCGGCGGGCCTGCCGACCAGCCCTCCCACCGTCGGTGGGTTCCCCTCCGGCCGGCCAACCTCCACGCGCCACCCTCCACCACCATCTCCGGCATCTTCTCCTTCTCCTCTTCCACAACCCAATAACCCTAGATAATTTCCCTATTTCCTTCATTTCCTTTCAATTTCAAAATTAGGTCAAGGAATTGGGTTTATACAAATATGTGAATGCATATATATTTGACAAAAATTTTGATTTGGGTATTATGCTAGGAGAATTTGGGAAGACAAAATCTAGGTTATCATCCTTCCAAGGCAAGTCCTCTCAGAATTCTCATATTTCAATTTTGGAATCTATAGTTCAAACCCTAGATTTATATTCAGTTTTAAATATGCCTAATTGGATTCAAATCGATATTTCGGACTCACATAAATTCAATTTGATAATCAAATGTGTGTGTATATATATATATATATATATATACACACACATTATATATATATAATGTGTGTGTATATATATATATATATATATATATATATATATATATATATATATATATATATATATATATATATATATATATATATATATATATATATATATATATATATATATATATATATATATATATATATAAGTGCAAGAAATTTTATGGATGTTTGATCAATTTCAAATTTTTTGCATTGCTTGCCTTCCTAAGGAATTTATATTATACAAAATTAATTTTTCTGTCTTGTAGCTGAATACTGTTCCTTTTTTCATAGATGGCGTGATCTTAACATCACAAATGCCATAGTACTTCAAATTTTCTATGTTCTCATTATGTTTATATGGTTTTGATAATACTAATGGAGTGTATTGTGCAATATATAAATAGAACAAACATGATTAGGTCCAAGTGACAGGTTGGGTAGCTGATTCCGATGAATCTCCTGTTTATCTAGAATATGTTTTATTATTAACATTTATGTTTCTAGTTAATAGGTATTACTTTTACGCCAATATTCTAATTTAGTCAGATTCTTGCAGGAAGCACAAACTCATATTCCAAGCCACTTGTGTATTCTCCACCTCCTTGTTGTACTAGGAGAGAGTAATTGAATAATACTAACCCCAAAAGTTAATCTGAAAGCTACAGGGTTTGGGGCTCCAAATTTAAATCCAAATATCAATATCTGGGGATTCTATCCATTATTAACAAATCTAATAAGAAGACAATGTTATTTGTGTACAATATCTAGGGATTCTATCCTGTACAAGCTACTTGTCTCGTCTTGCATCATGTCTAGGACATGGATTCCTGGTTACCACGGTCAGGAATTCATAATGAATCTGACTAAGCTAATGACTAGATTGATTAAGTGGTCCATATAGGGAGATTTTTCCAGTTATAGGTGATCCCGTTATCCCGACCACATCTGAGGGACTTGTAGCCTGCCGACGAGTAGGACACATTTTTAGTCCACTGTCATGTAGGGCACTTCTTGAAAACATAAGTACTAAAAGTACACCAGTAATCTTGATAAACATTGTAACTCTTGTAAATCACCTCGCCTGGATAACCTGGATAGCTGCAGGGCCTGTGACCGCGGGAACATCTCAACTGCATCATGCTAGTAATTAGGCATGTGATAACCTTAGTTAGCTAATGATAGCAAGTCGTAGGACTTGATTGGTCATACCTGAATGCTTGTTCGTAGCATGGGAATTATATTCCTCTTATTTTTCCTAATGCAAGCTATTGTTTTATTCTAACCCTGTCTTCTTGTCATTTAAGCATGTTTATTTATTTATTCTTCTATTTATTATATGCTGATTTCAGTTCCTTAATGAAGCCTTCCTTGTGGCACTTGCTCTTTCTGGGGTCTGACCCAACAGGTTTTGTATGGGCAGATTTCGGAGTGATACCCGCGGATCTTTCTGCTTACCAGCCAGATGGTGAACACCAGACGTATTCCTGGCAACGAGTGGGTTTCTTATTTTGCTCTCCTACTCTATTGTAAATTATTCTTTTGAGGCGTTTAGCCGCCGAGCAAGTGTTAGCTCGTGTTGAAACTAATTTTTTGTTTACCTAAGGGCTGTAACATGATTGACAAATCCTAGGGTTGATCATGTATGACTTAACTCTTGCTAGTCTCACACTTTGTATGACTAGCTTCATGATCATCTGAATATGTAATGTTTGGGACGCTTTACTTTGTATGTCTGATGATCTAACATCTTATATATTTATATGCTTGCTTGAGATTGAGACACTAGGCTTGTTCCTGACCATAGAGACTGATGGATTGTAGTTTAACCCTCATACGTCTAGACAGCCGTGACCGTATTGCGAGGTGGTTACACTTCGATGTATGTAGCTGGCTGTGTCTGTCCCCCGCTCTCTAGTATTCTGGTTTTGGGATGTGACACGGTTTAAGTGGTGGTCCATACAGGTCTTATAAAACAAGAATGTGTGAGGGGTTTTACCGTATAAATGTAGCATTCGTCCTTGATCTCTACTCATGCTTTCTAATCTTCCTAGAACTTGGCCTGATAAGGTGCTTTATCCTTGATCTATCTTGGTCCTTCCTTATTATTCCTCATGTCATTTTCTTCAGTGACATTGTTCCTGGTCCTACCGATCAGCCGGATGGAGCGTAACAAGTGAACTAGCCGCAACCTGGGGACCAAACCCAGTACTCAGGGGCAGCATCCTGAGTCATGCCTTCCGGGGAGTAAGAGCCACTAGTTCAGCCAGCTCAGCCTGCAGAGTCTGACAATAGAACCCTGATGGGACTCATCCGGGACTTGCTTGCATCACAAGATCGTCGGGGCGATGTCTTGCAGCAGACAGTACAAGATTCCATTGGCAGAGTTGGTTATCAAGGGAACAATATGGCTAACAGCTTCAAGCGTCTGAACCCTCCTTTCTCTGATGGCAGTGAAGATGCTATTACCGATGATGCTTGGCTACAGGATATAAAGGTTATTCTGGAGGCAGTCCGGATTCTAGAGGAAGAGAAGATGGCCGTTGTGCATCAGCAATAATTGGACTTAGCCCGCAGCTGGTGGGCGATGCTAGCAGTTGGATTGGCGATGCCTATCTTATGGGCGATATTCAGCGCCAAATTTCAGATGAAGAACTTTGATGCAGTAGCTCGGTATGATCTGCAGACCAGATTCAGCAATCTCAAGTATATATGAAGGACGATCGATAGATATGCGGCCAAGTTTTTTAGGCTTTGTCGATTTGCTCTCATCTTGGTGGTGACCGAATTAGACCGAGCGCAGCAATTCCAGCAGGGACTCCACTTAGAGATCATTCTAGCAGTGGAGCAGTTTGAGCATCAGACCTTTGATGCTATTTTGCGAGCAGCTAGGAGGCATGAATATACCTTCCAGAGGATAGTAGATCGAACTGGAGGACGGAAGAGGTCTCATGGATAGTTGTCCCAGTCATCAACACCAGTCCCGACAGCTAGGGCTTTGACCATTGGAGCTCCTAGGAGGGCGACCACAATTTTATCGGTTCAGCACTCGACACCGATGTACCCTCAGCAACAGAGGCAGAAACAGTCTTCCGTAATGGGCTGCACTCATTATGGAAAGCTTGGGCACGTAGTTTTAGAGTGTCGTAGGGCACATAGATTATGCTTGGCTTGTGGGGCACCGAATCACAAAATTGGGTCCTGTCCGCATGGAGCCAGTTCATCTTCATCAACCCTAACCAGTCCATCGGTTAGGGTACCAGCACCAGTGCAGCAGCATCATCATCAGTACCAGCCTCTGTGGCCATTACCGCTTCAGGCTCAACAATATACTCAGGCCCAAGCTCAGATTCAGAACAGGCAGAGTAGTCACCAGCAGAGGAGACCAGCACCAAGGGGACATGGTCAAGCTATGGATCTGACCGTGGTAGAAGAATTGGCATCATGTGAGGTGGTGGAAGGTACCATTCTCGTCAACTCTTTTCCAGCATCAGTTTTATTTGATTCGGGTGCATCTTATTCATTTATGTCTGCATGATTCGCTACACGGATAGGACTGGAGCCCGAGTCATTGTTAGTAAGGCTCAATACACTTACTGGTAATGGTCTTGTAGGAGTAGATATAGTCTTTTCCTCGTGTCGAATCGTAGTTAGCGGTAGAGATTTTCTGCTAGATTGATAGAATTTTCGATGGCCGACTATGATGTGGTCCTAGGAATGGATTGGTTGAAGGATCAATACGCAAGAATAGACTGCCATGTTGGCAGGATTATTTTTGGTATTCCCGACGAAGAAGAGTTTTTATTTTCTAGAGACGAAGTAGAACCTTTTCCACCAGTCTTGTAGATGGTAGTAGCAGCAGTTGTTCAGTTTCCCAGAGTAGTAGAAGAATTTTCTGATGTATTTTTCGAAAGCTCCCAGACATGCCACCAGAGAGAGAGATAGAGTTCACCATTGATTTGGTTCCAGGGACGGCACCAGTATCAGAGAGAGTCTATAGAATGGCACCATCAGAGTTGAAGATCATGTACAAGATGATTGAAGAACTCAGAACCAAGGGATTAATTCGTGCTAGTGGATCACCTTGGGGAGCCCGATGCTTCTTGTGAAGAAGAATGATGGTACGTCAAGATTATGTGTCGATTATCGTACCATAAATTCTGTGACAATCAAGAACAGATATCCTCTACCAATGATAGATGAATTATTCGATCAACTAAGAGGGGCAGCAGTATTCTTGAAGATTGACTTGCGATCAGGGTACCATTAGATCAGATTCAGAGAGCAAGACATTCCAAAAACATTATTCAGATCTAGATATGGACATTAGGAGTTTCTCGTTATGCCATTCGGAGCGACCGATGCGTCAGCAGTATTCATGGATCTCATGAATCGCATATTCATGCCCTATTTGGATCAGTTCGTGATAGTGTTCATAGACGACATCATAGTCTATAGTAAGAATGAAGCAGAGCATGAGCTGTATCTCTGAATAGTCCTTCAGATTCTCAGAGAGCACCAGTTGTACGAGCACCAGTTGTACGTGAAATTTAGTAAGTACAAATTTTGGCTTGATCGCATATCGTACTTAGGTCACATTATCTCGAGAGGTGGAGTGAAAGTGGGCCCCCAGAAGATAGTAGCTATAAAGTCATGGCCAGTGCCTAGCACTGTCGCAGAAGTTTACAGTTTTCTCGAATATTAGCACCATTGACACAGTTGACCCATAAGGATATGTAGTTGTTTCACTTAACAAAATTGCCAAACAAAAGTTGGATTTTAAAAATAAAACGAGAAAAAGTACAAGAAGTACAAATTTGATTCTGGGAAAGTATTGCTATGGAAGTCTGATCTGTAAATGATCACTTTGTTTCTTGGACCATATGATGATGATGAAGATCACTGCTTGAAGTAGAACAACTTGAAAGAACTAAGTCACCAGAAAGGTATCGACGTACTTGGGCACTGATGGCAAGGCCGAATGCTTTTCTGCTTTGCTTCACTCTGTTCTGAAAGAAAAGTTGAAGAAGAATGCTCCGGAGAATCAAAATCTCGAAGTTCTGATCTCTCTATTCTCTCCTTCTCTCTGTGTCCTGTGTTATGAGAAAAATGAGTCTATTTATAGACTAGGGCTTCTGTACGTAAAAAAGTATCAAAATCTGTCTTTACGCTAACAACTGCCACCCATGATCAGAGTCATCCTTTGCATACGTTGACACGCGTCCCATCATTTCAGTGAGAATAGGATACATGTACACATGTTCTTCGAAATATATGGCATGAAGGCCATGTAGGCAAACCACGTTCCAAACTGGCCAGAAAGAATAGGGCATAAAAATAGCCCCAACATCCTCTGGGCGTAAAGCAGTAAGATGAGCGTAGAATAGCTTTGTTATAGGTTTCCCGTGTAAAGTGGTTATTGAATAACCTTGAGCGTAAAAATGGCTCAAATAGACTTTACGCACACATTATTTTATGAGCGTAAGAACTCGTGTAAAACTTCGTGCGTAAAAGGAACCATATAGTGAGCGTAAAGTAGCTCGATCCACATAAACGACAATAATTGTCTTTCTATAAGACAAATTCCGTTGGATTCTGTGGTAAATGCCATCATTAATATCTTCATGTCAGAGTTTGCATTAAATGCGAGATTTGACAGCTTTGTCCAGCGTAAAAGAGGCTGCTCTGTCCTTGGCGTAAAATCATAGGTGTAGACCCAAGCGTAAAATGATCAGCCTGCTTAGGCGTAAATTGATTAGCCTAGTCTTGGGCGTAAAGAGACTACCCGCTCTGCTAGGGTAAAAACCAATCACTTATGAATGAGATTACTCTTTCTTTGAAGCACTTTTTACGCTCCTACAAGACCCCCTTCAAAGTTTTCAAATATCTCCAAAATTTGAAACACTTTTAACAGAAGCGTAAAAGTTGAGATTTGATCTGCCAGCGTAAAATTTGGGATACGCAACAGCCATCCGCGTAAAAGCGGGGATGTCCAACAGTCGGCATAATTTCTAATAGTGTCGATCAACACTTAATTGTCATAATGAATTTTTTTTTCGAAACTTTCGAATGCCTTTTCGCTTCCCCGAGTTTGCATTTATAATGAACAGTTTCCAATGAGGAACATGGAGAGTTGATTTAACCGTATAAACGAGGAGAAATTCTTCACTTTTGTCATTCATCTCCATAGTGACATGGCGCCCAAGAAGGAGATTAACAATGAAGAGACTTCGGGCTCAAGGATTGACTTTGAGCGAGCACGCAACTTTATAGCATGCTTCGGATTAACTCCAGCAGTCTTCAGTCGCATCGATGGTGGTCCCCCGACTACATATGAGGGTTCAGGAGATGCAGAAGCATTTTTAAATCTGATGCGTCGCTCCGGGATTCACAACATGCGTGAGTTAGGTGCCTCCCTTCGTCAGTCCAACGAAGGAGAGGGAAACTAAAATTCCATGTATTGCGACTCTCTTATATGTAGGGGTCCACTTTCCCCTTTTTTATAAATAAAGTTTTGATGTTAATCTCATATGTTGATACATAGAACTGTTCAACACTTCTTTTGACTGTTTCTATGGTTGTTCATTCCCAAGAAACAAACCGACACGTGGCATTTGTCTTGTGGTTACGAGAGCCTTTTAATAGGATCTCTTCCCGAAATAGACTCCCAACAGTTTCTTCAGTCTTTATAAATAGCCGAGAATGTCTCATCTATTCTCATTCTCATTCTTCTGAAGATAACTCTTTGCAATGTCGTTCTCCAACAAATGACAATGGCGATGCTTTCCAGTGGCGTTCCTTTGTACGCCCAATCATCAGATGTAGATTTATCCACTATTAGAGTCAAACCATTCGACCTAAGTGGTAAGTCCGATCGTAAGCAAATATCTGTCTTCGAATTTTTTTGTTGAAAACATCTATTCATGAGCGTAAATTCTTGACGAGCGTAAAAACTTGCTGAAGCACTGGCATAAAATCCTTGCTGAAGTATTGGCAAAAAAACCTAGCTGAATCACTGGCGTAAAAGCCTTACTGAATCACTAGCATAAAAGCCTTGCTGATTGCTGGCGTAAAAGCCTTGCTGAATCACCGGCGTAAAAGCCTTGCTAAAGCACTATCGTAAAAAGCCTTATGATCTATTTTTAATTAGCGTTTAATACGCGTCTGATAATGCTTCTGTTTAAAAACACGTCTTCTTTGTTGTTTTCTGTAGAAGTTTGGCTGAACAGCTTTTCCAGAACCAGCATCGACAATTTTGACGTTGTGAGGAGCGCTTTTCTGACATCAACATCAGGGAGCTCATGCGCTTTTGACGCGCAAATCAGACAACTCAGAACTCTTCGTGAGATAGAAGGGTCTTCCTCTGTTGGTAGGAAGAGCCTTTATACACGGAGAGTTGGATGGTGGAGTCAACTCTATCCCGAGAAATCGGGTAGTAGAGTTCCTTTCACGGCAGAACTAGGAATCGTATCCCAATGCTGGATACATTCCTATCTCCTTTGAGGTGCCGCCACTAATCCACCAATTGTATTGGCAGCAACACGCCTTCGGGCTGCCATACTCTGGGGTTCTTCTCTCGTCTAAGAGAGAAGACCAGAGTTTGATTCATGCTGTTCTGGTTGCCACTGGAGCTCAGACAGTCAGGAATTGCCACCAACAACGAACCCGTCAAAGAAGATCAAAGAAGAAATAGATCTCTATTAGGTTATCGTTGGTGTATAGAATAAAAATCCAAGAATGTAAGAGATTTCCATTATAATTTGTAAGAAAGTCTAAGAAATGTAATAGACTTTTTGATGATATGGGAATGAAAATGATGATTCTTCTATGATCAATGATTTGTATCTATCTGGATGTAATATGGACATGATAGATAAATGAAATCTTATTTTCTGTTTTAGAGTATATGATACTATCAGAGGTAATATGGACATAATAGCATATATGAACTCAAAAGAAAATTAGATTAATATCTATGCAGAGGTCAAATAGAAGTGATAGATAGGAAAAGAAAGTAGATTTAATATTTATTCAAAGGTCATAGAAACATGATAAATAGCGAATCCCACTTTCTAATCAATTGATAAAATAAAATCCCTTTCCCCGAAAACAAGAAGGCAGCTTAACCAAACCTTGGTAGCTGGGGAATAAGAAGACAAATATTGTGAGCATATACGTCAAAACGGTGGATGAATCAGCGTATTTCTTGGGAACAGAAAAGACGATTCAATTCCATAATGAAATGGATGAACCTGGTAACATGAACGGACGAGTCTTTTCGAAAATGAAAAGTCGTTTTTAATTTCAGAGACTAGTTCATTAGTAATCCTCCTCTATAAATAGGTGAGAATTCTCTGTAATCATTTCATTCTAATTTCTGCTTCTCTATTGGAAATGTCTTCCGAGGATGTACAGCAAAAGAATGAAGTCCCCCGGAAAATCGAGGGCATCATTGATACGTTCCCCGTTGAGCCCCCTGTATCAGGCTCATCAGGCTCAACCGAAATAGGTGGAAGCTCTTCTACGCCCAAGCCACCCGAAGACATCCTTGTTTTTTTAGTAGAGCCAGGAAAAACTCCTGAAGAAGAAGCGTCGAGGATGGCTGTCTGCAAATTTTTCATAAGTTCAGGAAACGACGCCTTCTATGCATTGGCCGACTATGTATTCAATAACGAAGGGAGTGGCCCTCGTCTTTAGTCTTTTGTTTCAAACAAAAATAATAAACGGAACTTTATTTTCATCCTCTTTTTTTTTATACATAGTATTTCTTAAGAAACTTGCCATTGATTGGCATCATGAGCAGATCTCCATTGGGCTTTGATAATCGATAGGCGCCATTGGAAAACACGGACTCAATTACATAAGGGCCTTCCCATTTTGCTTGGAATTTTCTTTTACTTTTATGAGTCATTACCATCGGTCTCCGAACAGCTAATACAAGCTCGCCAACTTTGAATACCCTATCCTTAACTTTACGATTAAAAGTTCGAGATATACGGGCTTGATATAGCTCAATATGCTGTTGTGCTTGAAGACGCTTCTCGTCCAATCCTTCAAGTTCTTGGAGTCGTAAGCGATCATTATTCTCTGTAGTTAGCTCATTAGCAATGGCTATTCGTAGAGAAGGGATCTGGATTTTCAATGGGAGAACAGCTTTGCATCCGTAAACCAATGAGAATGGTGTAAAACCAGTAGGAGTCCGGACTGTTGTTCGATAAGCCCATAAACATTCTCCAAGTTTCTCATTCCAATTACGTTTATTAGAAGAGACAAACTTTTTGAGAATTTTAATGATTGTCTTATTGAAAGCTTCAGTTAAACCATTAGCGGCTGGATTATAAGCCGTAGAAGCCAAATTCTGAATTTGATTTTTGTCACAGAATCGATAAAATGCTTGACTAGCAAATTGTGGACCATTGTCATGAATTATCCGTCGAGAAATCCCGAAGCGATAAATGACATGGTACTTGATGAAACTGATCACATTAGATGTTTTCACTTCCGCAAAGGGGACTGCTGCTGCCCACTTCGAAGAGTAATCGGTTATAGCTAGTATAAACCGATGTCCTTTGACAGAAGGAGGGTTAATAGGACTAATGACATCCATACCCCAAGCTTCGAAGGGCCAAGAGGCTGCTGTAGGATGTAGAAATTCAGATGGTTGATGAATAAAATCAGCATGAATCTGACATGCTTTACATCCTCTGGCATAGTCTATAGCATCTGTTATCATAAAAGGCCAATAATACCCCATTCTTCGAATGTGATCTTGTAATTTAGGACCTGGTTGATGAGCGCCACAAATACCATCATGAGCTTCTCGCAGTGTTTGTTTAGCTTCACTTTCTGAGAGACAACGCAGCAAGAGTCCATCATAGGAACGTCGGTATAACATATGTAAAGACGAATCATAATAAAACCGAAATGATCGTCTCTTAATTGATGCACCTTCTTTAGGATCTTCAGGCAAAATCCCATGAACTGCATAATCAATGAATGGAGTTCTCCAATCTTTCTGCTGGAAACTTGACTCTGT
Source organism: Iris pallida (assembly GCA_029216955.1). Taxonomy (NCBI): domain Eukaryota; kingdom Viridiplantae; phylum Streptophyta; class Magnoliopsida; order Asparagales; family Iridaceae; genus Iris; species Iris pallida. The sequence continues at coordinate 17,531,193 of JANAVB010037417.1, forward strand.
AGTATAACTTTGTTTAATATGCAGATTATTCTTCACACAGAACAAGTCTCGATCCAACAAAGTAATTATATTTTGCCTTCGGATTGGGACAGCCAAGTCTGCAGCTAAGCTAGCAAGAGCATCAGCCTCCACATTCTGAGAACGTGGTACAAATTCAATGAAGAACCCTTTGAATGATAGGACCAACTCGACTACCACCTGATGATAGGGGATGAGATCAGGATTTCTGACTTCATAAGTCCCTCTAACTTGATTAACGATCAATTGAGAATCTCTACAAGCCTCTAAGAATTCAATATCCAATTGTTTTGCTACTTGGAGACCAATCAATAGAGCATTATATTCTGCTACATTGATAGAGCATGGCTCATTAAGAGAATAGGCACGGTATATGACCATTTTGTCAGGAGAAACCAAGACAATTCCTACCCCAGAGACAATATTGCCTTTAGGTCCCACTCATGATGCTCCATCAAAATATAATTGCCATATATCATTCTTCAAAGTCATGTTACAATCCACTACTTTGTCTGGAATGTCTTCATATAACTGTTTGCCATTGATTGTAAAAGAACAGAACAATTATCGGAGGACTGAACTTAGACTCACAATACAAACTCGCTCGTACAAAGAAAGCCTAGGGACGAAAACTTAGGTACAGCAGACTAAGTACGATTGTTTATTTTTGATTCTGGGGGATGACGATAGAGGCTCGGGAAAGCGACGGCCGCTCTGCCTTACTCCTTGGACGATCAGTATGCAGTCTTGGCTCGGGGAAGATCTGCTCGGCGTTGATAAAGAAACGCTCTTCTTGCTCTCCTCGGATTGCTCTCCTGACTTCTCGCTCTCTGTGATTATCAAGAGGAAAGGGGGAGCTCTCTCTGTGTAGATCTCTCTCTTATTCTTTTGTTGCCGACCTCTCTCTCTCTTCTCTTTTTTTTTTCAAGGGAATGATGCTGGCTATTTATAAGAGTGGGGGGGGTGATCATTAGGGTTTGCTAATGATTATCTGTTTGGAATGTCGGCGCTCCTTCATTATATCTGAACCCTTGATCCTGATTATAGTGAATCTCGGCCATTAGTACGGATAGCATCGTATCTCATGAGCAATTAATGCTAGCTGCTTTAAATCCTTGTGATTGATTATGCTAATGTCTGATTGCTCGCCACGTGTCCCATTAGCTTGATGATAAATGATATGCCTTGATCTCAGTAATTATGACGATGATGTCAAATATATTTGTTGAGATTCGGTTAAATCTCTTATTGATCCCATGCCACGTGTCTTAATTGTGAGTCCTGTCAAAGCTGCATAGGATTGACTATCCTCGAACCGCAGAGAGATACTCTTCCTGAGCCGCATGAGACAATGCTTCATCGAGCCGCAGGGGACGAACCTTCCGTGAGCCGCATATGCATAGTCTTTGCGAGCCGCATGAGCTAGCATTGTATTGAGTCGCAGGGATTGAGCTCTCGGTGGGCCGCATATGGCTGATTTCTGCTAACCATATGGAGTGACTTCTTCGTGAGCCGCATGGAGCTGTTTTTCATTTAAGCCGCATGAGAGTTGCCACGTGGTAACCTAGGATTTCTGACGGTTCGGGTCAGAGATCTTCTTCCTTTCCCGAAAAGTCTGTCATTATGGCAGAGCCATTATGACACTTTATGTCAGAGCAGTCACAGTCGCCAAGTCGTGTCAGAGCATTAAATGAGGCCACCCCCAAACGACCAGCTGTAGGGAAGGATCACACATGGCATCCATCGAGCCGCATATGCCTTGCTGAACCGCATACGCTCCCGAGCCGCATGTGATTGAGAGTCTTCTTTGAACCGCATAGGGCCGCTCCTGTGTGAGCCGCATAAGCTTCTTACTCCGAGCCGCATGGATCATTATTCTAATATTTTCCATGCTTCTACAGGACCCCCTTCAAAGTTTTCAATTTATAAAAATTGGAATACTTTGAACAAGAAGCATGGCCCCGTTCATGCCGCATAGGATTTTTCTGTCTGCCTGAGCTTCCTAGCCGCATAAGTGCCTTAGCCGCATAAATTCATCTGGCCGCATAAACTGGTTGCCATGTGTCCTGAACACGTGTGCAAATCTTCATTAAGTGCCTTTGATTTGATTTAATGCCGCCTTTTTTTGGGAGAGGATCCCAAGAGTCGGTTTTGCCTTGACCGAAGCGTTTTGCCTTTATTCTTTGGGGGCGGCGCGTAATCCGAGGCATACCCCGAGACGTCTGTTCGTTTCGTGGGTCTCTCTTGCCTATAAATAGGAGTCTTTAAGCCTCTTGGGGTTTTTCTTTACCTTCTCTCTTTGCTCTGAATCTCTATTTGCTGTCTTTGCTCTTCGTCTTTTAGCAACCGACAATGGCTCCCAAGAAAGCTGTAGCATCGAAGGCCGCTAAGGGTAAGGCAGTTGCTTCTACGGCGACTGCAGCGGCGAATGTGGTCGCCTCTCCGTCGGTCATTGCGTACTCCATCCATCCCGATGTCCACCCGTCTATCGCTGGTAAGAGATCGTCTGAAAACCCTAACTGTCGCAATGGCTCTGCTGCATAATTTATGCACAAGCCACGTATACGGGGCTTTATCGATGGGACTGCATGAGCCCTTCGTCTTATGGGGCCGCATGAACTTGTTTATACCCGATCTGAGTTTGCATACGTGTTTTTGATTTGGGCCGCATAAGCGTTGTTCACTTTTTTGAACCGCAGAAATTTGTCTGCTCACGTCAGCTCGCACGAATCTGACTCTGTAGGCGTGCTTAACTTGAACCACATGGATCTATAAGTTCATCTGGACTTGAGTTGTATGAACTCGGCTAATTCGGAGCCGCATGAGGCTATGATGCGCTGAACCGCATATACGTATCTAATGCTGAGCCGCATGAAGCTGTAACGAGCCGAGCCGCATAGGCTCAGATGACCTTTCCGATGTTTCTGTTTTCTTTTTGACTACCTTCTAACCTCGTTTCTTTCGTATTTTTCCAGTGAACTTGCCCGTATATCCTGCTGGGGAGCTTATAGTGGGTTCGAATCAATTCGCCCTGGGCGTGCGTCTTGACGACTTAATTAGGCATGTATCGAATCAATTCCCTACTGATGAGCCTTTGGAGAGGTTGAAGGCTATTGAGAATCAAACCCTTCATTATCTCCGTTCCATGATGAATACTGGGAAGCTGGATGGAAAATACCTGAAGCCTTTGTTCCTTTTTGGTGATGCTTTAACCATCAAGAATCCTCGGGTCGTAGAGATTTCTGAGAACTGGGATTTTTCTTTGGATGGGGTGGCAATCCATATTCCTCTCATGGAACGTTATTATCCTTTGTCATGGTTTAATATGGTGTTGCTGGACCGGAAGATGGTGTGTAACCTAACTCCCACTCAATCAGGGATGTTGATGGGCAATATCCATTATAATCCGAATATGAAGTCGGCGTATGCAGGTAAGGATTTCGTCCTCCGGTATATGATGGGTCTGGTCCCGGGCTCTTTTACGAATGTATACGGTCCCAATTTCACACTTACTCAAGCTGATACTTTCCTGAATCGGCTTGTTCGCAAGAAGTCTTATCCTGTTGGTAGGCTGGCACTGCCGAACTGGATAAACCCCACCTCTACGTGGGCCCAGTTGACTGCTTGGGTTCTACAGACTTATGGAGCATTCTTGCGGGAGGTGGGGCTTTACCATGCCATTCGGGGCACTTGTCACGGGCTTCCCCTTAATAAACCACTGTTCGTAGCGCTCTTGGAGATGTACAGCCAGCGAACGGGGACATTCTTTACACCAGTAGGGGAACTGGGGCTTGCTCTTCACAAGATGTATACTGTCTCTAAACTTCCATGGGGGAATGAGCCTTTCAAGGTGTATACCCCGTCAAATAAGGAGTTCGAGGCCTTGGACAGGCAACTCCCAAGTTTTGTTGCGGTGTATCGGGGGTTGTTGTGCCACCATAGTGCTTGTCATCAAATGGCTATAAAAACGGCGGATAGCTCTGAGGGGACCGCTCCCCATACCACATCCTGGATTAATTATCTCTTTAGGGTTGATCCTTCTGGTGAAGTTACTCCCCGAGCCCCTCGAACGCATGCAGATGTAAGGGATCTGATGTCCAATGTCAAAAAGTCGCGATCCAAGAGTGACATATTCGGGAGTCAAGCTGACTCTCTTAGTTATTTTCACTACGGGACCATACAACTGTCGGAGAAGGCGCTTCTGGCTGGATTTCTGATGATATGGCTACGAAACTGCGTAGTCTCAGGCGGAGCGGGCTCTATCGAGAGGATTGGTCGTCATTTCATCCTCCCTGCCGTTAAGCTAGTTTTCGGAGTTAGGCTGGCCCTCCTTCCTGCTATGGTATGCAGCATACATCATGGTTTGCGGATATTCTCGTCCAAGGTTATTGCTCGCAAGAAGACTTTGGATTTTGAGCGCATAGAACTGCCCTTTCACTACCTGATGGGGTGGTTGGCGATGCACTATAAGTCTTTGCTGGGACCTGGGATAGCGGAAGATGCTACGGCCGAGGATGCTTTTCTCTTCAAATGCCATCACCGGTCTTGGGAATGCAACACTATGCCAGCTTATCGGAGGGCGTTGGCGAGAGTGGATGGGTGTGATCTCTTTGTGTCTGTTCCTCCTTTTTCTGATGAGGAAGTGAGGAAGGTACACCTTGACGGTACTGGACCTTCTCATTTTCTGTCTCCGGATATGCTTGCTTGGTTGCGCAATATCCGCCCCGTGCATCTGGTTTATCGCAACCGGGATAATGTGTACTTGGAGCCTTACCTACCCAGTAGGTTTTCCCGCCAATTTGGTTATAGCCAGTTGTTCCTTGATTGTCCCAACCCTTGTTTGGGTTTTGAAGGTAGTGTTCTTGACGGCGTCCGAGCATGGAATTATTATGACGCTTATCATACTCGGGCCAGCTTCTCGGTTCCCGATGCCAATGCGCCGAGGGAAATTCTGTACGTGGCCGCTTTGTATCACGTTATGGCGAACAAGCCTCCTGTTAACTTCGATCCGAGTACCAGCTTCATCGTAGGTACTGGTTTAGAGGAGAAGCCTAAGGGGGCTAAGGCTAGAAAGCAACTGGCGCTCCAGATTCCTCTCCCTGAATCAGAACCTTCCGAGTTGGCTAAAGAGGAGGATGATAGCGAAGACTTCCTTTCTGGTGGGGATGAAGAAGTGGCGGATCAACCGCTTCCCCCACTTGATGAACCGGCGGAAGATCCGCCGCTTATTACACAAGAGGGAGCAGTGAGAGAAGAACACCCTTCAGCTGTATCCGGTCCCTCGTGTAAACGGGTCAGATACGAATCTCCTGACAGTAGAGCGACCTTTTCCGTGAAGAGAGCTGCTGTTAGGTCTCGTAGGACACCTACCACCGAGAAGGGTGAAGGTGCAGACGATGTTCCGAAGGTAAGTCCAAGTCGGAGTTCTATCTTTGTTGTAGCTTTCTTTCCTCTCGGGGATATGACTTGATCATTTTTCTTTGTAGGCGTCTGACAAACTAGGCTCTCCTGAACCATCTGCTGCTTCAGTAGTTGATCCGGCCCTTGCCGCTTTGATTAGCGACATGTGTGCCGCGGTCCTTTCTGCGGGGGCCCTCTCAGCGGCAGCTAAGGACTCCCAAGCTGCTGAGGCCCCAGCCCAGGGTGACGAAAGTTTCCTTGGGCCCGTCTCCGAGATTTCTGAACTTCAGCGAGATGACGCCATCCTCAGTGCATCCCCTCCCGAGGATGCAAGGGCGGATGAGTCTTTTATTCCTGACTCGGAGGCTGTTGGTGAAGAGGTTGTGATGGCTGTAGGCGAACCTCAGCCTCCACATTCCTCCACTGGTAAGCTGAGCCACATATTGACCACCGAGGGGGCTTATTTGCTCTATCAGCATATCCTTCAGGTCAAGTCGATTTATGGTTGCCTTGGCCCTGCAGGTCCTGACCCTTTATCTCTTGTCGCTGATGTTCTTGGGGAAGGCCCGGTCTACCGTGATCAGAGGGAAAGGAGCGTTTCCTCCCCTTCGTCATCGCATGTTGAGGGACATTCTGCCTGCTCTGGGCAGATGGGGATGGAGTTGGTGCTGGCCCCGGCCTCGTCTTCGGCTGCTTATACGGCTCCGGAGATTGACTTCTCGAACCTGCCGAGCATCCAAATTCTGCGGGCTGCTGAAGAGGAATTGACCGATGTTCAAGCGTCTTTCCGTGCGGAGTTGGTTTCTCTTGTGGCAGGAGCGGCAGATTCCGTCGCGTCTTCTTCCGTGCTACCAGCCACACTCCCGTTGACACCGGTTTCCTCGGAGGCTCTGAACGAGGTGACGCAGGATGTGGTTGACAGTTTCTATCGCCACTTAGGGAGGGGTGTAAACGCTGCCGTGGAACGGGGGATCCCTTTTTCTCTGTCTCTGCGGGGCGCTCGGGGTCAAATCGACACTCTGAAGGGTCTTCCTGGCGGGGTGGGGTTAGCCGCATTCCTGGAGCCTAAGCTGACTGAGGCTGACCAGCTTGTGACCCAAATGCTGGCAGTACGGTGTAGGTCGAAAAAAAAAAAAATCAAACTGCGCCTAGTTTTCAGCCAGCTAGCCAAACTGCGCCTAATTCATGAATCAGGGCAGACTGTGCCTAGTTTTCCGTCAACAGGGCAGACTGTGCCTAGTTTTCAGTCAACAACAAACAGCGCCTACTTTTAACTCAAATGGCGCCCATTTCTCAATCAAACTCAAATAGTGCCTATTTAGTACTCAGAGAGGCGCGCTTCTCAAACCGCGCGTAAATCACATAATCATCATTATCTGATAGCACGGAAATCGAAGAGATATCTTATCATTACTCTGACAACACGGCGTTCGAGGAAGATATGACAGCTGTCTAAACAGATTGCACCTACATCAAAGAACTAGGCGCTATCAACAGACTGCGCCTACTTTTGACTATATCAAGCACACTTTGCAGATTGCGCTTATTTCTATCCAAACTCAGCACACTTTACAGATTGCACCTACGAAGAAGGCGCAGTTCAAAACAACATCAATTCAGAGCTTGCCACGTGTCCCTAAAACAGGCACAGTTTGTCATACGTGCTCAAAACAGGCGCACTTCAATCAGGCGCTCTCCAGAATAACTGCCCAAAACAGTTATTTCAGAACTCTATAAATAGAGTTTCGTTTCCATTCAACGGAGGACGGACAAGATCAAGAGAGATTATTCTCTTCAGAGAATCCAAGAGTTCTTGCTAAAGTGCTGCTGCGTTCTTCAGAGGCTCTTCGCCTTCAGTTCATCAGAGGCTTCTTGCCTTCGTTCCATCAGAGGTTTCCTGCCTTCAGTCATCTTCAAAAGCTTTCGTCTTCAAAAGTTCACATCGTCCAAGGGATAAAGCGATCGTCATCCAGATCGGATTCCTATAGTTGTACTTTTCCAGAATTCTTGTAATATTCTTTACAAAGTTTGTGAAATAAAGATTATACTTTTGTTTTTGCAAACAAAATGGCGACTCTGCTGGGGATAACCTTTTCCTCCGATGAAGAGGTGACAACTCAATGTGACACGGCGTCTATCGGCTCGACGCAGAAGACTTTGGTCGTGAAAGTTGACCAAACGGCCTACGAAGCAATGATTAATACACAAAGCCCTCCTCGCCGCACTACGACTTCCGTCAAGAGCAAGACTCGCTCAGTGTGGGCTCCCAAGAACTCTGTTACTTCTCTAAAGAAGAACGCTGCCACTTCCTCGGCACAACCTGCTGTTTATAAGACACCAGTATCTATCTCTGGTAATTAGGCGCAGTCTGTTCTCTCCTTAGAGAAACAGGCGCAGTCTGCTGTCAAACCATCTTTTGGCACAGTTCATGCCAAAACAGCACAATCTCTGCCTCACAATCAGGCGCAGTCTGTTCTCTCCTTAGAGAAACAGGCGCAGTCTGCTGTCAAACCATCTTTTGGCACAGTTCATGCCAAAACAGCACAATCTCTGCCTCACAATCAGGCGCAGTCTATTCTCTCCTTAGGGAAACAGGCGCAGTCTGCCACCAAACCTTCTTCTGGCACAGTTTGTGCCAAATTGGCACAAGTCAAATCTTCTGCTGCTGCCAAGGCTCAATCCAAGACATCTGCTGCCCTGACTAAACAGGCGCAGTCTACTCAGGCGCAGTCTGACACCAAACCTCCTTCTGACACAGTTTGTGCCAAATTGGTACAAGTCAAATCTTCTGCTACTGCCCAGGCGCAGTCCAATGCATCTGCTGCCCTGACTAAACAGGCGCAGTCTGTTCAGGCGCAGTCTGCTCAGGCGCAGTCTGCTCCGGATCATTCCAGAATCCAGAAACCCAAAACTGCACAGGCGCAGTTTGCTGAGGACAGTCCTTTGGCTGCTCCTTCTTCGATTCTATCAAAAGGAAAAGGCCCCTTGGTCTTCTCCCAATCTTCCCAAGCTCAAAACTTGAAAGATAACAGAGGAAAATGCTCTTTAGCTATCCCTTCATCTCAAAACAATGGGAAAGGTCCTCTGGCCTTTTCCAAGTCTTCTTCGATTCTTATCGAGGAGGATCCAACTGATAGTGCCTCTGCACCTATTAGTACGAATATCCTCCTTAACAAGGGTTCTCGTACTAATCAGAGAGGTATTTTACCTACTCCCAAGGCAAATATTCAGGAATTGCCTAATTTGCGGATTTCACGATCCGAACAAGGCAAATTACAAGTTTCACAAACTGAGGTTCCCAGGGGCGGTTTAAATGATTTACGGGCATATCTTAATAGAAAACCTCAATCAAAACCTACCTCTGTAAAACGCAAGCATGCTAAGATCAACTTGCCTCAGTATCAATCTTTTGAGGCAAGGAATCCTGACAATTACGCCAATCAGATGAGTACCTCTCTTTATACTCATGGAATCGAACGTTTACGAAATCGGAATCATGTTCCAAATGTCATCTATGAGTATATCCCTGCTACTTCTTCTCATCCCGTTGTCTCTGATCTTCGGGATCATCTCAGGCAGAAACGGGATATCACCCCCACTTCTCCCAAACAATCACATGTTCATCATTGCAATCATCCTCACGAAGTGGTTATCAAATGTTGTTGCCAAACAACCAAACGTTCTGTCTTCGAGCGTTTGACTTTCCCTTCTGTTGATCAAAGGACTGATGATGAAGAAGAGGTAATGTTTGCCTCCGTCAACATGACTTCCAGAGATTCTGGGGGTAGAAAATGCAAGCACGGAAAGAATCGGAGACCCAGCCAGCACTATCTTGACCGACTTCGAGAATCAGATGATGGTGTTTACCAGCATACTCGATCTCGAAGCCGAGAAACAATAGGTCAAAGGAATTTTCCTTACCGTGATATCTCTACCTCTCATGCTGGGGGTAGTTCTGACTATGCTGTCGACAGTGATAGCTCTGAACAAACTGTGTCATCTGTCATGGCACAAGAAGTGACAGCATACGTTACTGAAGAACAAGATGCTTCTGGTTCTAACAATCAGAATCAAAGGATTGTTGCACTAGAAGAACAATTGAAGACTATGGCCGAAATGATGGCTAAAATGCATGATGTTATTATGGCTCAGCACATTCCACCGGTCATAACTCCTGAACCATTGGTTTCTTCCACTCCTCAGAATCCTGGTCTGGGGGTACCACCTCCTCCAGTCACCACAGTACCAGTTCAGGTTACTCTTAGCCAAACTGGTGCTGGGGGTGATGCTTATCATACAGTTCCTCCTCCGGCTATTACTAATCAATCTAGCAATCCTCAATCTTCAGGGAATGCTAATGATGCTGTTGAACAATTGCGGAATCAATTTGAAGCCTATACACAAAGGGAAGGCTTAGAACGGTTGGGTATTAAACAACCCTATCCCGCTGAATGGAAGAAAATGCAGTTTCCGCCAAAATACAAATTCCCCACCATTATGCAGTTCGATGGTACTTCATCTCCCAATCAGTATATTAATCATTTTGAATTGATGACTGATCCTCTTCAGCCTAATGATGCCCTTCTTACTCGGGTATTCGTCAGTTGCTTAACTGGCGCTGCTTATGACTGGTACCGAAGTCTACCAGACGGGTCCATCACTTCATTTGCAGGCTTCAAGCAGATATTCTTTGAACGATTTTATGAAGGTGTCAACGACATGACTATGTCAGCCCTCATTAAAATCAAGCAAAGAAATAATGAGCCTGTTGAGCAATTTATTGAGAGGTTTCGTCGCGAAGCTCTCAAGATGCCAATGGGGACTCCATCTGCTGTCACCATTGACACTTGCAAGAATAATCTCTTGCCAATTGTTAGTATGTGGACAGGGGCTACTCAGTTCCAGGATTGGCCTTCTTTCATAATCAATGCTAAGGCAGCAGAACTCAGCGCCGAAAAGTTCAAGACATTGGGGGTTCACATGAATCCCGACCAAGATGATCAAAATTCAAATTCTGGCAACAACAACAATCGCCAGAATAATAATAGAAAAGGCAAAGATACCTCTGCACCTATGGAAACTTTGGCCATTGACTTGAGAAGCAAAGAAGTGTTAGCTGTCAACGTTTCTCAACCTGCTCCTACTTCGTCTCAGCAACCCCAGAGACCGCAGCATCCCAAGGAGGAATATTCCTTTGATGAGGATGACATCATGGGTATCTTCGACTGTCTTACCAAAAGTAATAAACTTCAATTGCCCGACCCCAAAAGGTCGGAAGAGGTTGGTAAGACTGATCATCCTAAGTATTGTGTTTACCATAGATTCATCGGACATCCTACTCGAGCATGCTATGTGCTTAAAGGAAAAATACAAGAGATGATCAAATCTGGAGCAGTAACTCTCGAACAGGACGAAAAGACGGTGACGGCTAATGTCGTCTCTGTTCAGTTCGGTGACTTCACACCTCTGCAGGTTGAAGAAGGCGTAGTTCCTATTCCTCGGACTACTCTGGAGTTCGTGAACCTTCCTCCTCCCCGACATGAAGGACTTTCCCCCTTGACTACTTCTAAAGGGGAAATCTTGTGGATTCATCCAGATCTGGTCTCAGATTTTGAAGCCTCCGCCTCTTCTTTATCCAAGCAAAAGAAAATTCCAAATGCAAGTTTAAAAGCTGCAATATGGTTTCTCTTGAACCATTAATCGAAGAAGAGATTTTGCTGGGCAGATTTCTTGAAAGTTTGACATACAACCGTTCATTCAATCCCCAGCAGACATTTTGATGATTCATCATCATCATTTGACGGTTCATCCCGTTCATTATCATCATTTGACGGTTCATCCCGTTCATCACATTCATTTGACGGTTCACCCCGTTCATTATCATCATTTGACGGTTCATCCCGTTCATCACATACATCTGACGGTTCATCCCGTTCATCACATTCATTTGACGGTTCACCCCGTTCATTATCATCATTTGACGGTTCATCCCGTTCATCACATACATCTGACGGTTCATCCCGTTCATCACATTCATTTTACGGTTCACCCCGTTCATTATCATTATTTGACGGTTCATCCCGTTCATCACATATATTTGACGGTTCATCCCGTTCATCACATACATCTGACGGTTCATCCCGTTCATCACATCCATTTGACGGTTCATCCCGTTCATCAGATACATTTGATGGTTTATCCCGTTCATCACATTCATTTGACGATTCATCCCGTTCATCATCATCATTTGACGGTTTATACCGTTCATCTTCATCATCTGACGGTTCATCCCGTTCATTATCATCATTTGACGGTTCATCCCGTTCATCACACCATTTGACGGTTTATACCGTTCATCTTCATCATCTGACGGTTTATCCCGTTCCTCACATCATCCGGTGGTTCATATTCCTCCATAAAGAATTAAATTCAATCAGTCTTGAAAAATGAAGATTCATCATTCATTAAATGTCTGAAATGTGAGGCTAATCCTTCCAGATCGCGCAGATAGCTTAGCCTATGCGCAACTTGATTTGATTTTCAAAATTCAAAGTATTTCGAAATTTTGAATAAAATCAACTTTCGAAAACTTTGAAGGGGGTCTTGTAGGTCGAAAAAAAAAAAATCAAACTGCGCCTAGTTTTCAGCCAGCTAGCCAAACTGCGCCTAATTCATGAATCAGGGCAGACTGTGCCTAGTTTTCCGTCAACAGGGCAGACTGTGCCTAGTTTTCAGTCAACAACAAACAGCGCCTACTTTTAACTCAAATGGCGCCCATTTCTCAATCAAACTCAAATAGTGCCTATTTAGTACTCAGAGAGGCGCGCTTCTCAAACCGCGCGTAAATCACATAATCATCATTATCTGATAGCACGGAAATCGAAGAGATATCTTATCATTACTCTGACAACATGGCGTTCGAGGAAGATATGACAGCTGTCTAAACAGATTGCACCTACATCAAAGAACTAGGCGCTATCAACAGACTGCGCCTACTTTTGACTATATCAAGCACACTTTGCAGATTGCGCTTATTTCTATCCAAACTCAGCACACTTTGCAGATTGCGCCTACGAAGAAGGCGCAGTTCAAAACAACATCAATTCAGAGCTTGCCACGTGTCCCTAAAACAGGCGCAGTTTGTCATACGTGCTCAAAACAGGCGCACTTCAATCAGGCGCTCTCCAGAATAACTGCCCAAAACAGTTATTTCAGAACTCTATAAATAGAGTTTCGTTTCCATTCAACGGAGGACGGACAAGATCAAGAGAGATTATTCTCTTCAGAGAATCCAAGAGTTCTTGCTAAAGTGCTGCTGCGTTCTTCAGAGGCTCTTCGCCTTCAGTTCATCAGAGGCTTCTTGCCTTCGTTCCATCAGAGGCTTCCTGCCTTCAGTCATCTTCAAAAGCTTTCGTCTTCAAAAGTTCACATCGTCCAAGGGATAAAGCGATCGTCATCCAGATCGGATTCCTATAGTTGTACTTTCCCAGAATTCTTGTAATATTCTTTACAAAGTTTGTGAAATAAAGATTATACTTTTGTTTTTGCAAACATACGGCAGGCTGGTTTGCCTGCTGCGATCGAACGAGAGCGGGGCTTCCTGGTTGCTGCTCGGGACAGGATCAAGCTCGCTCGAAAAACTGTCGGGCCGGCTGTGCAGGGAGATCTTGACAAGTTCTCCGTCTCCTATGACCGACTGGGTCGTCGGAGTCAGGCTTGTAGGGCCCGGGAAGAATCTGCCTCTCGTGGAATAGCTGACACGAAGGAGCGGATTCTCGCACTCCAGAAGGAGTTGGTCTTCTTAGAGTCAGAGCGGGAGGCTGCTCATGCAGAACAGGAGTCGATTGCTCGGGAGGCCGAGAGGGTTTCCCGATCTTCTGTCAACCTGGAGCGGGCCTTCAAGAAGTTTGAGGACAACTGGCAAGCCCATGCTCATCTGGAGGATGCGGCGGTGCTGAACCAGGAGGCGGAGCGTCGAGCCAAACAGAGGCTTGAGCGGTCGGTTGCCTTGATAAAGGACCGTCTCATGGCGTTATGTGCTCCAGAGCAGTGATCCGTCCTCTGTCTTCTTTTTTTTTCTTTTCTCTTTTAATTTTTGTAAGGGATGTGATCCCCGCTGATGTAGCCCTTTGATTTTTGAATAAATGAGCATGTTTCAACTCATCTTTTCTTTCTTGTACTTACGGTGTTTATGGAACCGGACTTACTGGGGGATTATTTGTGGACCTGTTACCCTAGACGTACCTTGGTTTTAGGTACGGATAACAAGTTTGATTAGGATGTCCGGGACAGCCACGGCAAAATGGTCATGGATGTTCTCGGTACTGGAGGAAGGAATGCCGTAGAGCAGCTGGGCTCCCGGGGCATGGTAAGATGGTGGATTTATGCTAAGAAGCTTAGCAAGGGATATTTGTGGGCCTATTATCCTTGGCGTACCCTGGTTCAGGATACGGATAATGGGATGAAAGGAAACCAATCACATTTGCTCAGAGGTTATGATAACATGGCAAACATGAAGGTTTTATCGTGAAATCTTCCTGCTCAGCGGTAATGAGAACATGGCAGAAGAGACTTTACGAAAGCTATTTGTGGTCAACAGAGGACATTTGTGGTCAACAGAGGACATTTGTGGTCAACAGAGGACATTTGTGGTCAACAGGGGACATTTGTGGACCTATTATCCTTGTCGTACTCCGGTTGTGGGTACAGATAATAGGTTAAAAGAGGATCGACATACTTGCTCAAAGGTAATGTGGACATGGCAAATATGACGATTTCTTTGACGGAGCCTTCCCATTCAGAGGTAGTGAGGACATGGCAGAAGTGGGCTCAATGAAGATTGGGTACATAGAACGACTCAGAGGTAGGAGAACGTGGAAGTTCTATGCGAGGGGGCGGTTTGTTTTTGGTGGAAGTGAAGACGACTCAGAGGTAATGAGGACATGGTCGTTTCGGAAATTGGTGGATCGACTACCCTTTTTGTGCACTGGGAGTACGGGTAGTGAATCCTGAGGGAGGATCTCTGCCAGGAAGAAAGTTCAGAGGTATAATCATACTTGACTTACTATCTGAAAGAGTGACCGAAATGTAAGTTCAGAGGCACCAGCTGGTACATAACTTGGTAATTTGGACTATTGAGGGAGTGAGAGTACAGCGGCACCAACGGGTGCATGACTCGATAATCTAAAATAGGGTGGATGAGAGTTCAGTGGTACTAAAGGGGTATATGACTCGATAATCTGGAGAATGATGGATGAGAGTTCAGTGGTACTAAAGGAGTACATGACTCGATAATCTGGAGAATGATGTTCAAACATAGTATTTCTTCAGGAACTTGCCGTTGACGGGCAACATGAGCAAATCTCCGTTCGGCTTAGCGAGGCGGTAGGTGCCGTTGGAGAACACGGTCTCGATGACAAATGGACCTTCCCATTTTGGCTGGAACTTACCGGTGGTCTTGTGAGTCATGACCATCGGTCTTCGGACTGCCAGAACAAGATCTCCCACTTGGAATGTTCTGATTTTAACTTTTTTGTTGAAGGCTCCTGAGATGCGTGCTTGGTATAGCTCGATCCTTTGCTGAGCTAGGAGGCGCTTTTCATCTAAAGCCTCCAACTCTTGTAGTCGTCGTCGGTAGTTATCATCCGTCGTCAATTGATAAGTGAGGGCGACGCAGAGTGAGGGGATCTGAGTCTCCAAAGGGAGGACTGTCTCGCTTCCGTACACCAGAAAGAATGGTGTATTCCCGGTGGCTGTTCGAACCGTGGTGCGATAAGCCCATAAGCACTCGCCGAGCTTCTCGTTCCAGTCGCGTTTGTTGGAGGAGACGAACTTCTTGAGGAGCTTGATGATTGTTTTATTGAATGCCTCTGCCAACCCGTTTGCTGCCGGATTGTATGGTGTCGAAGCGACATTCTGAATGCGGTGCTTATCGCAGAATCGGTAGAATGCATGGCTTATAAACTGTGGACCATTATCATGGATGATTCTTCGCGGTAGTCCGAAGCGGTAGATAACGTGATGCTTAAGGAAGTTGATCACATTTGAAGTTTTAACTTCTGCGAGTGGGACAGCCTCTGCCCATTTGGAGAAATAATCAGTGATCGCAAGTATGAAGCGGTGTCCTCGGGAGGAAGGTGGGGTGATTGGACCAATGATATCCATTCCCCATGCTTCAAATGGCCAGGATGCCATCGTTGGATGCAGAAACTCGGATGGTTGATGAATGAAATCCGCATGGACTTGGCAGGCCTTGCATTTTCTGGCATAATCTATCGCATCTGCCACCATTGTGGGCCAGTAGTAGCCCATCCGGCGAAGGTGGTCCTGTAGCTTAGGGCCGGGTTGATGGGCCCCACAGACACCGTCGTGAGCTTCTCGTACAGCTTCTGTAGCTTCCGCGTTCGACAAGCACCGGAGCAATAATCCGTCGTAGGAGCGGCGATACAACATTTTCGTCTCTGTATCGTAGAAGAATCTGAGAGAGCGCCGTCTGATAGAGGTAGCTTCCTTTGGATTCTTTGGGAGGATGTCGTATACGACGAAGTCGATGAACGGCTGTCTCCAGTCCGGTGTGTCGTCGACCGTCTGGGCGGAATAACTTGCCATGGCTTGAACGTTGTTCTTGGGATAGACCAGCTCATGGCCGATTACGTCAATCGAATGATGAGCTTGGTTCGGCACTGCTAAGGAAGCGGCAAGGCCTGCTAGGGCATCGGCTTCGATAGTTTGGAGTCTGGGGACGTGTTCGATGAAGAATCCCTCGAATGATGAGATAATGTTGATCGCAATTTGATGGTAGGGGATCATGTCTTCATGGCGAACCTCGTGCGAGCCCCTGATCTGATTGACGATTAGTTGGGAGTCGCCGTATGCTTCAAGGTATTCTACCCCCAGCTCTTTTGCAAGTTGGAGGCCAATGACCAGAGCGTTATATTCGGCCACATTGTTGGAGCAGGGTTCCGTGAGGGAGTAGGCGCGATTGATCACCAGCCCAGTAGGAGAAATTAATACCACTCCGACCCCGACGACGATGTTTCCCTTGGGTCCGGTCCTTGAGGCGCCATCGAAGAACATTCGCCATATGTTATCGTGGGTGGCTGTATTCGAATCGGCGACCTCGTTTGGGATCTCTTCATAGATTCTGGATGACTCCGATCCTGGATGGGCTGCCAAAAAGTCTGCTAGGGCTTGACCCTTAACAGCCTTTTGCGGGACGAAGATCATATGATAGGGGGACAGTAATATTGCCCATGTGGCGAGGCGAGAGCTGAGGGCCCCTGGTTTAGTCATGAGGACTCTGAGGGGGTTGACTCGCGAGATCACATGTATGGTTTGTCCTGTGACATAGTGCCGCGTCTTTTGAATAGCGAATACCAGGGCGAGACACTCCTTCTCTACGGCGGTGTATCGATGTTCTGGCCCGATCATCATTCGGCTGAGATAATATATGGCCTGCTCGTGGCCTGCATCGTTATTTTGTGCTAGCAGGGCACCAAGGGAGTGTTCCATCGCTCGTACGTAGAGCAGGAATGGTTTTCCGGGGACCGGGGCCACCGGGACTGGGGGATTCGACAAATATTCTTTGATGTCGTCGAAAGCACGCTGGCATTCCTCGTCCCATACGAATGAGACTTCCTTCTTCATGAGGTGTGTGAATGGTCGGCATCGCCCGGAGAGGTTGGAAATGAACCTTCTGATGTAAGCTAGCCTCCCTTGGAGGCCTCTGAGTTCGCGGAGATTTTTCGGGGGACCCATCTCCATGATTGCCTTCGTCTTCTCAGGGTCTACATGGATGCCCCGTGCCGTGATGATGAAGCCTAAGAATTTCCTGCTGGATACGCCCAAGAATGATTTCGTAGGGTTCATCTTCAGGTTGTGGGCTCTCATTAGGTCGAATACCGTTCTCAGGTCTTGCAGATGATCTTCCTTATGGCGACTCTTGACGGCGATGTCGTCGACATAGCATTCTACTATTTTACGTAAATATTCTCGAAAAATGATACTCATGGCCCGCTGATATATAGCGCCGGCATTCTTCAGACCGAATGGCATGACTGTGTAGCAGTATGTACCAATCGGCGTTCGAAATGATGTGTGCTTTTCGTCGTCGGGAGACATCTTGATTTGATTATACCCCGAGAATCCATCCATGAATGACATACGTTCGAAGCCACATGTGTTGTCGATCATGATGTCTGTGATGGGAAGGGGAAATTCATCTTTGGGGCATGCCTCATTCAGATTACGGAAGTCGATGCAGATTCGGATCTTTCCATTTTTCTCAAGGATCGGCACTATGTTGGCGACCCAGTCAGGATGTTGCTCTTCACGAATGAAGCCGCTGGCTATTAGCTTGTTGACTTCGGCTTCAATTGCGTCTATGACGCCTGGGCGGAAGCGTCGTTGTTGCTGTTTGACTGGCTTTGCATCTGGCCGTATGTTGAGTTTGTGAAGAGCGATATCGGGGTCTAGCCCCGACATGTCCTCGTAACTCCATACGAACATGTCGATATATTCTCTGACGAGATTCAGCAGCGATTCTCGTTCTTCGTTTGTCAGGTTTTTACTGATAAAGATCGGTTTTGGAGAAGATTTGCTGCCGAGATCCACTTGTATGACCTCATCTTCAGTAGGAGGTTCTCTCAGTTCGAACCGTTTTTCCCATTGTGCGTCAAATTGCTGGGCCCACGGCTCTAGCTCAAAGATTTCGGGGATGTCTTCGTCTTCCTCGTAAGCGTCAGCGAATGCCATGTTGACTGACAAGATTTGTCTGAACACATCTCCGATGCTGGTATCTGAGGCAGAAGTCGGTGATCCGGTTGAATGTGACTGCCAGTCACATTCTTCATCTGAGCTTTCAGGGGTCGTAGTAGGCGTTACATACCCTAAACCGCATCGGGTTTTGTTATAGTAGTTCCGTGGTTTGCCCGCCGGGGCTGGCGTCTTCAAAGGTAATCGTCGTCCAGTGCCATAGTTCAGTCCTAGCATTGTTTCTAGATCATACCCCTGTTTCTGCATGAGATATTTGGATTGAGGGCTATAGAGATACAGAGGCAGTCTTCCGGTATCTGACCCGAAGTCGACTTCTTCCATAGCGGGGGGATGTGGGTTGTTCGTCCGGCCGAAGATGATCGGGTGGTCCCCTCCCTTAACTATTCGGTAAGTGTCTTCTACTGGAGTAAGTCGGATGGCGGTGTACACGTTTGTCACCTGTGTATGTAGGTGAGTGCCTATACCGTGTTCCATAGCGTACATTGTACATAGCTTATTGAGCTCGGTGTAGTTCAAAGATAACCCTTTATTGATGAAGTAAGGTATCTTTTCTAGAGGGATTACATCATCTGCGGAGGGGGTATCGGAGTGGGCAGCCACATACTTGGCCAATTCTGGTTCTTCTTCGGCCACCCCCTGTATAAATGAAGACTGAGAGGACGACCTAGTCAGCTTGATTTTCAGAGGCTCAACTGGCGGAGCAGATCATGGAGTTGTTGGCGCACTAGCGACCCCCAGTTTGATACTTGATGTGAGGCGAGGGGTGGTTGGTTCGCTAGAAGTGTCAGACCTCGCATCGGGGTGAAGAACCTTCTTGGGAAGGCGTATTGTGAGCGGTCTGTCGGAGGGATTGGGCTTCTCCGTTTGGAGCTGACCGACTCTCGGTAGTCTGATAGTAAGTGGCCCTGTTACGGGTCTCGGCGCTTGGCCGAACTTTGGCAGCCGGATTCTCATCTGTTCTTCTTGTGCGGAGAGACTGATTGCGTCCTTACGCAGAGTGGCCGTAAGGGGTGCAGAATTGCCCGATTTGCGAGCCTGAAGGTGGATTGTTAAAGGTTCTTCTAATCCTGTAGCCGTCTTGTTGTGAGTTTGTACATCTTCTTCGACCAGATGCTTCTTTGATTTTTCGTATAGACAGGAGTCTGAGTAATAAGATTCGACCCCCTTGAAGGGATCGATATCGACAAACTATGTCCTTACGAAGCCGTGCTTATCGATATATTTGAAGCATTGGTGTAGTGTGGAAGGCACGATCATGTAATCGTGTATCCAAGGCCGCCCCAGAAGGATATTGTAAGAAGTATCGGCATCATGACATAACAGGTGACTTCTGATTGGAGATCGCCGATCTGACACTTCAAACGGATCTTCCCTATTGGGTAGCTCCTGCCCGAATTGAAACCGCTAATGGCGGTGCTTGTAAGTGTCAGGCGATGCATCGGAATGCGAAGATGATGTAGCAGACCCTTCGGAATGATGCTTATAGAGGACCCAGGATCAATGTGCATTCGGTCCACCTTTACGTCTCCGATGTATCCAGTGTAGAATAGCGGGCGATTATGCAGGTTAGTTTTGATGAGCATATCTTGCGGAGAGAAGACGATATTGGACATTGCTCCCGTGCACGCACTATCTTGGAGCTCTGCAGGTTGGTTATCTCCCGTGAGGTTGACCTGAGCCAAGTATGCGTCGGCATTTTGGAGCGCCTCACTTAAAGCCATGCGGACATCCTTCGAGAGCCTGAGGAGTTCATATAAGGACAATTTGGCCGAGGTATTAGCTAATTGTGCTAAGATGTCGAAGTTGTAGGGCCTCTCCAGCCCCTGAGGTGTCTCCTTCCGGAGGGACTTGTCGAAGCGAGTCTCCTTCGGCCTAGGCTTGTCGGTCGTCGAAGGCTGAGCCGGTCCCGGAGCATCATTGGTAGTGGGCGGATGATCATCAGTAGCGCTTTCGGTCACCGGTTGGGCTTGTGTTCCGGATCGAGTAGTGACGGCCGAGACTTCCTCTTCTTCCGCCGAGGCAGTACGGCAGGATCTGACTTTTTACTTTTCCTTTTAGAAGGTGGAGAGGGCTGAGTTACCTCGTGGACTAGGTCCGGATGGACCCACATGATTTCCCCTCGTGATGTGGTGAGGGGTACCAGACCAGCGGCTTGACCGCGAGCAGGCGGCAGATTAGCAATCTCCATTGTTGCCAGAGGGATGGGTATAACCCCGTCCTGAGTCTCTGTTAGAGGGAAGCTGCCGAATTGTACGGACACCATGTTGGCTGCCACGGTTACCTCTTCGAAATCGATGGCCAGGGCGTTCGAATCGATGAGGTTTTGGATATACCATTTCAGTTGATAGCAGTCGTGTGTAGCATGGTGGACGTAGCGATGGTAATGGCAGAACTTTGGGTTCTCCAGATCAGCCGGCCGAGGCACCCGTCTTGGTAGAGGAAGCTGAATCCTATCTCCTTGTATAAGCATGTCCAAGATAGGCTTGACGTGGCCGTCTTCAAAGGAATAAGTGATTTGAGGCCATTGTTTGTCTACTGGCTGTGGCTCGGGCTTCTGGGCTGTATCGGTCACCATAGCCTGCTTGCCTTTGTTGTCCCGGTTGTTGGAGGGGCTACCCCCATTGTCGTTGCTGGTGTTGGGACGCTTGCTCTTGTTCTCTCCCTCTGAGATATGCAACCCCAGTTGGCGAGCCTTCCTCAATCGTTCTTCAGCACTTGTAGCACTGATGATAAAAGCCTTCCAATCCTTAAACTGACTTTCGCCCATCCAGAGACTAATTGTTGGAAGTAGTCTCTTTTGGCAAATTTCAATCAAAGAAGAGTCCGGGTTACCAGATGGTAACTTCATTACGGTTTGACGAAACCGCTCAATATAATTTCTCGTCAGTTCTTTCTCTCCTTGAACGACGTCCATGAGGGTAGACATCGTTACGTCCTGTCCTACCTCATAGAACCTCTCCAAGAACAAGCGTTTGAAGCCAGCGAAGGAGTGGATGCAATTGTCTGGCAGGTTGCGGTACCAATCGAAGGCGACTCCTTCCAGTGCCCCAATGAATAACCGCATGAGGATAGCGTCATCATGGGGCAGATGGTCGGTAGTGACCTCATAGTAAGTGATGTATCGACTTGCTGAAGTCTTGCCATCATATGGGTTGATATTGAATGGCTTATATCTTGGCGGAAAGGGAACATCCCTCCATTCAGCAGGATATGGTTGCCGTATTCTGAGGTCTTGAGAAATTTCTCGAGCGTGGAACATTGCTCGGAGCTCCTGAACCTCTCTTCTTACTTCTCGGGCCTCATTTGTCGCGATAGGGGCCGTTATCTCGGGAGGATTATTGCCCTGATTTGGTGCCGATGAATTTGAATCTACGTTGATTACGGGACCCGTGCTTGTCTGGCCAGGTGTCACTCCCTGCAGAGTAGGAAGTGCCGCTTTGATCTCGTCTACAGATTTGACCAAGGCGTGCAATATGGCCTCCAACGTGTCGATGCGCTGGCGATCGCTGGAACCGCCTTGATTGCTGTCTGTCATGAATACCGTCTTCACATGAGGAGTGGTGGAGATGTACCCTCCGAGTCGTACCCATGCGTCGAAAAATCATCTGGATATGTGGGGATGTTCTCTTCAGGTTCGGACTCGGAAGGAACACTACCCCCAGCTTCGGAGCTTGCTTCATCTCGAGAATCATGGATGTCCTCGGGGACATCAGCATCTGTTGTACCCAATGAGAGGGTTGTTTCTCGGGGTTCGTCTTCTTGAAACGTTGGATTGTTGTGGACGTTCGGAGGGGTACTACCCCCAGCTCCTACGACCCCCAGGGTCGGGGACGATGAGTCTCCTGTTGCAGCAGATTTTGTCTTCGAACGGGTGTGTTGGTATACTCCGGTGGAGGACAACCGTTTAGCCGACAATTTCTTAGCTGTAGTGGCTGATATGTTTGGACTGGAGATGCTTGTCTTCTTCCCTCTCCCCTCGGCGGGGACCTTCTGAGCGGAATTGCAGGAGACAACAGGAGGTGTCTCATCTTCTGAGTTCGGGTGCTGTAGTCTGTGGAAGACGGACGGACGATCTTCCGTCACTGCCGCGTTGTTGCAGCAGCAGTTGACGATGATCTGGGTACAGTGACGTCCATGTGAGAATTCTTTGCACGCCGAGGCCCCTTCTCTTTTCTTGCGTTTGTGGAGGATCGTCTTACGCAGGTCAGAGGAACCACTCTGTCCGTTCGCCGCCGGGGATTGGACTTGAGCGGTTCTGTACAACTTCCCATCAGAGGCCCATGTAATAATCAGCGGGACGCCCTGATAGTCAGAGGTTGGGGCAACTGTCTGGGCTTGATGAGCCCGCGCTGCCCTAGACTTCTTCTTTCTAGCACTTGTGGGTGCATAATAGGAAGAGTCCAAGTTGAACATCACAGAGTCCGGCTTATCATCCAGGGAGTCATCAGGGTTCGGACCGTACGAGAGACGGTCGAAAACTGATCGAGAGGAGCATGGAGCAGATGCTATGTGGCTGGGAGCAGAAACCGTGCAGGCTGTCTGCATGCGGTTGTCTCCTGTCGTCGGACGAGTTCTTATGCGGCTAGGGGTCCCGACCGTGCAGGCTGGCCGCATGCGGTTGGCATCTGTGGCCGCATGGGTTTTCTGCAAACGATTGACTTTACTGGCCGCATGAGTCTCATTCATATTGTTGGGAACTGTAGTCGCATAAGTTATGCGGCTGACAGAAGTAGCCGCATGATTTTTCTTCATTCGGTTGGCGGATATAGCGCGTGGGCTTTCTCCTTGCGGCTAATACTCTTCTGCGGTTCGGTCCACGTAGAGTCCCTCTTTGTCCCTGTAAGTCCAGCATCATAATGTTTTCTTCTGCCGGACTTGGGGACAACAGAGTTGTCTACGATCTGAAGTGGGACCGCAGGAGAATCCTTCTCGCCGTCTTGAGCAACAGAGGGCATCCCATCGAGGGCTTGAGGAGGAGCAAATGACTTCGGTCTCCATTCTTTGCGAGCCTTCGTGGTGCGGGTGCGCTTCTGGGCCGGGCCAACGCTGCCTTCAGAGAGCATCTCTTCGAACGCCTGTTAGTCGAAGCAGACGACCATCTTCTTTTGTGTGGAGCCAAGTTTGGCTGCATCTGATTGCGTCACCAATTCCTCAGCCGTGGAGAAGTTATTCCTCAGCAGAG
The DNA here is from genome assembly GCA_029216955.1 of Iris pallida. Lineage (NCBI taxonomy): Eukaryota > Viridiplantae > Streptophyta > Magnoliopsida > Asparagales > Iridaceae > Iris > Iris pallida. The sequence goes on from JANAVB010037417.1 coordinate 17,554,567, forward strand.
TCGCCATCGTGTTTGTCATTGATTGTAAAAGAACAGAACAATTATCGGAGGACTGAACTTAGACTCACAATACAAACTCGCTCGTACAAAGAAAGCCTAGGGACGAAAACCTAGGTACAGCAGACTAAGTACGATTGTTTATTTTTGATTCTGGGGGGTGACGATAGAGGCTCGGGAAAGCGACGGCCGCTCTGCCTTACTCCTTGGACGATCAGTATGCAGTCTTGGCTCGGGGAAGATCTGCTCGGCGTTGATGAAGAAACGCTCTTCTTGCTCTCCTCGGATTGCTCTCCTGACTTCTCTCTTTCTGTGATTATCAAGAGGAAAAGGGGAGCTCTCTCTGTGTAGATCTCTCTCTTATTCTTTTGTTGCCGACCTCTCTCTCTCTTTTTTTTTCAAGGGAATGATGCTGGCTATTTATAAGAGTGGGGGGGGGGTGATCATTAGGGTTTGCTAATGATTATCTGTTTGGAATGTCGGCGCTCCTTCATTCTATCTGAACCCTTGATCCTGATTATAGTGAATCTCGGCCATTAGTGCGGATAGCATCGTATCTCATGAGCAATTAATGCTAGCTGCTTTAAATCCTTGTGATTGATTATGCTAATGTCTGATTGCTCGCCACGTGTCCCATTAGCTTGATGATAAATGATATGCCCTGATCTCAGTAATTATGACGATGATGTCAAATATATTTGTTGAGATTCGGTTAAATCTCTTATTGATCCCATACCACGTGTCTTAATTGTGAGTCCTGTCAGAGCCGCATAGGATTGACTATCCTCGAACCGCAGAGAGATACTCTTCCTGAGCCGCATGAGACAATGCTTCATCGAGCCGCAGGGGACGAACCTTCCGTGAGCCGCATATGCATAGTCTTTGCGAGCCGCATGAGCTAGCATTGTATTGAGTCGCAGGGATTGAGCTCTCGGTGGGCTGCATATGGCTGATTTCTGCTAACCATATGGAGTGACTTCTTCGTGAGCCGCATGGAGCTGTTTTCCATTTAAGCCGCATAAGAGTTGCCACGTGGCAACCTAGGATTTCTGACGGTTCGGGTCAGAGATCTTCTTCCTTTCCCGAAAAGTCTGTCATTATGGCAGAGCCATTATGACACTTTATGTCAGAGCAGTCACAGTCGCCAAGTCGTGTCAGAGCATTAAATGAGGCCACCCCCAAACGACCAGCTGTAGGGAAGGATCACACATGGCATCCATCGAGCCGTATATGCCTTGCTGAACCGCATACGCTCCCGAGCCGCATGCGATTGATAGTCTTCTTTGAACCGTATAGGGCCGCTCCTGTGTGAGCCGTATAAGCTTCTTACTCCGAGCCGCATGGATCATTATTCTAATATTTTCCATGCTTCTACAATAACCTCGAAGTTTCAGGTATAGGATGAGCTGCTAAGAAATCAGCTAACGCTTGGCCCTTCACTGATTTTTGAGGCACATAAAACATGTCATAAAGAGTGAGCAACATCGCCCAGGTAGCTAACCTGGAATTAAGAATGCTCGGTTTTCTCATCAATACCCGAATGGGATTTATTCTGGAGATGACATGAATAGTCTGTCCAGTGACATAATGCCTTGTCTTTTGGACGGCAAAAACCAAAGCTAGACATTCCTTTTTCACAGGAGTATATCTGTGTTCAGCTCCGACCATCATTCTGCTCAGATAATATATTGCTTGTTCATGACCCATATCACTTTTCTGTGCCAGAAGAGCGCCAAGTGAATGACCCAAGGCTCGAACATATAGCAAAAATGGTCTTCCTATCACCGGAGGTACCAGAACAGGCGGGTTTGTAAGATATTGCTTAATATCATTGAAGGCTTTTTGATACGCTTCATCCCAGACGAAAGATACCCCTTTCTTTAATAGACGGGAGAAAGGTTGACATCTCCCAGAAAGGTTAGATATAAATCTTCTGATATAAGCAATACGGCCCTGAAAGCCACGGAGTTCTTTCAGATTACGAGGATGACGCATTTCAAGAATTGCTTTAACCTTATCAGGATCAACATGGATACCTTGAGAGGTAATGACAAATCCTAGAAACTTGCCACTAGAAACCCCTAAGAAAGACTTAGTAGTGTTCATTTTCAATTGATGTTGGCGCATTAATTCAAACACTGTCCTCAAGTCCTGAATGTGATCATCCTTTGATCGACTTTTAACAGCGATGTCATCTACATAGCATTCAACTATCTTCCGTAGATGTTCTTGAAAGATATTGCTCATAGCCCGTTGATACGTGGCACCGGCATTTTTAAGACCAAACGGCATAACTGTATAGCAGTAGACCCCAAGAGGTGTACGAAAAGCGGTGTGCTTCTCATCTTCTGGATACATCTTGATCTGATTGTATCCTGAGAATCCGTCTATGAAAGACATGCATTCAAAACCACATGTATTGTCTATCATGACATCAGTAATTGGAAGTAGAAATTCGTCCTTTGGACAAGCCGTATTAAGATTTCGATAATCTATACAAACTCGGACTTTTCCGTTCTTCTTCATAACAGGAACAATATTGGCCACCCAATCTGGGTGTTGTTCTTCACGAATAAAGCCACATGTAATTAGCTTTTTGACTTCTGCTTCAATTGCATCCATCATATCTGGTCTAAAGCGCCGTTGCTGTTGTTTTACAGGCTTGACATTAGGCAAAATGTTGAGTTTATGAGTAGCAACTTTAGGATCTAGCCCTGGCATATCCTCATAACTCTATGCAAAGATGTCAATGTAATCTTTTATAAGTTTTATCAGCTCTTCCTTTTTATCTTCAGAAAGATTCTTACTGATAAATATTGGTTTGGATGTAACTCCATCTCCAACATCAATCTGGATAACCTCATCTTCTGTAGGTGGCTGTTGTTGTTCAAAACAAAGTTTCCATTGAGTATCCATCTGTTGAGCGCAAGGATCATTCTCAAATGGCTCTGATTCATCATCGGCTTGAACCATATTGACTGAGAATATTTGCCCAGATTCATAATATGAGGAACGAGAAATATCGGATTCGATGAATAGAATTTCTTCCGAATCTGATGATTGCGAAGAGCTACAAGAGAATTCTTCTTGTATATCGTCATTAAACATGTGAGACGGATCATATCCCAACCCATGACGAGTCTTTTGGTAAAACGGATCACCACATAATGGTAATCGTCTACCCTTGCCTTGATTGAGACCTTGCATAGTCTTCAAGTCATATCCCATGTTCTGGATAATCTTGATAGATTGTTGACTATACTTGTCAATTCAGATTCTTCCCTTGTCTTTATCCTTCAGCTCATTTGTCTGAGCAACAGAAATATTTCTAGCCAGGCCAAACACAATTTGGCGCTTGTTTTTCTTATCAGATGGAACCACGAAATAAGATTCTTTATGACGTCTAAAAGTTACGCAAGCTTGTGATGAAGCGGCCACAGGTAGAAGATAAGGAGAAGATGTTAGGAACCTTTGAGCATACGGTCCAACATCTGTATAAGGAGGGAAAGAATTTTCCTTATGATCGATATATAAAGTTTCTTCTGGTTCGATGTCGTCTTTATATCGATGACTTTGATTATCAGAAGATAAAGTCATTCTTTCGATAAACTTGACAGCCATATATTCGAAAAGGAAATCTTCATTGATATCAAAAAGTACAGACTGATCAATATTTACATCATTTACGATTTGACTACTACGCCTCGGATTGATCATCAGTGGACTATTATCCGTCTTCTGCGTAGATTTGCCAAGATTGACAATCAATGGTAGTTCTGGATCATTCGTACAAGAAGTACGTCCTTTGACCTTGATCATAAATGGTTGAACGTGGCTCTTAGCAGGAATATTTATTGATTCCTCAGATGAAGTTTGAGTTCTTCCTTTAACTTTGATTATCAAAGGTTGATCATTGACAGGTTGGGATTGGATTCGTCCCTTGACTATGACCTTCAAAGGTTGCTCCTCTGGCGGATCTTCATTAATAGACTGATCCTCAGATGATGATTTATCTTCAGCCATGTCTGATATATCTTTCACATGCTCTTGTTTATAAAGCCTTGAATCAGAGAAGTAGGCTTCGACACCCTTGAACGGATTAATATCAGCAAATTCAGTTTTCACAACTCCTTGGGAGTCCACATATTTGAAACATTGGTGAAGAGTTGAAGGCACAATATTGTGCTCATGAATCCACGGTCTTCCAAGAAGAATATTGTAGGATACGTTCGAGTTGATAACATAGAAAGTTACCATAGTTCGAAGATCACCAATCTGAATCTGCAGACGAATCTTCCCCAGTGGTTTGCTCTTGCCAGAGTTAAAACCGACTATCGTTGTACTAGTGTAAGTCAGCTCACTAGTAGGAATCCTCAGGGGTCTTTGCATACACTGAAGAATTATACTAATTGAAGACCCAGGATCAATGTAAATCCTGTCAATTTCAGTGGATCCGATATATCCAGTGTAGCACAGAGGCCTATCATGTTTGTTGTGTTTCAATAGCATATCCTTTTGTGTAAAGGTGATATTGGGAATTGCTTCCATTATACTATGACATTGCGGACATGACACTGGTATATTATCAGAAGTCTTGAGTTGAGCCAAGCATGAATCTGCTTGAAGTAAAGCTTCGCTCGAAGTCTCTCTGCTTTCTCTGGAAAGGCGAAGCAGTTCAATTATAGAAAGTCTAGCCGGAGTATTGGCTAACTGAGCTAGAATGTCAAACTTGTAAGGCTTCATCACCACCCCCTGATTGGAAGCAGACTTCAATGGGATATCAAAGCGTACTGCCTTCTGTTTTCCCTTTTCAACCACAGACGGTTTAACAGGAACAGGAGAAGGTTGAACTGGTAGAGTTTCTACTACATTTTCTGCTTCTTTGGAGGATCCCTCATAGTCTTTGTGGTACTCTTTTCCAGATCTTGTACCAGCAAAAGTTTTTTCTTCAGACTCAGGAGAAGAAAGTACCATATTACAGGATTTAGTCTTTCTTCCCTTAGCCTTCTTCTTGTGAGGGTTGTTACGAGGAACTTCAGAACCCAATCCAGCAGTAGAATTCTAATTTTGAATTTGTAAAGGAAGACGTATTCCTTTATCATAATTCAAACCTTCTGCCTTTTGAAAGTCGTAACCCATCTTCCTCATAAGAAGGACAGATTGTTGACTATACAAGTGGATAGGCAGTGAACTTTGGACAGGTGTTTCAGCACAGGAAGAGGAAGAAACCTCTGCAACTACAGGAGAATGAAGCATAGACGTCTCTGTAGTTAAGGGAGGAGAAGGATTCGGGATACGAGGAGAAATCCCTGTTGGAGTTTTTTCATAAGCAGCAAAGACTTGTTGTGCCCGGTATAAAGGAATACTATTTATGGCTAGCCACTGCTGATGAGTAAGCTTGAGCTTGGTAGGAGGAGCTAGACTTGGAGGACAGATGTTTAGTCCTTTCAGTCTATCTTCTAGAGGAAGGCCATCCCATAGATGATCCAAGTCATCAGGATTTGGAATAACATGAGAAATCATGTTGCAGGTTTTGACTTTCTTACCTTTCTTGGATTTTAAAGTTTTACCTTCATTTTCCAACTCAGGTACTAAGTCAGGATGTACCCACATGATTTCACCATTCTTCAATGTGAGCGACAGCAATCCTGTATTTTCTTTCCTGGCAGGCGGGATATTCACGATCTTCATTGTCGCCTTCGAAATTGGGATAATTCCATCTGGGACTTGCTGTGGAGAAAAATCCCTAAACTGAAGAGAAACCATATTGGTTGTAACCGTATGGTCATCATTGGTTAAAGCGATAGCGCCACCATTTATCAGCTCTTGGATCTTCTTTTTAAAGACATAGCAAGCACTGGTAGGATGATTAATGTACCTATGATAGATACAATATTTGGGATTGTCAGTCAGATTCACCTCATTAGGCCTTTTTGGCTCTGGAATCTGAAGTTTGCCACTCTTCACCAGACACTGAAATATCCCTGGGATATCACTTTCGTCAAAAGAGTATTCTTCCTTTGGCCTGGAAGATTCCTGATTATTTGGCGTCATTTTGTTCTTGGAGAGATTGACCATAAGAGTATCTTTTTCTTTCACGTTACGATTGCCAGGATTATTACCAGGATTACTTTTCTTCCCTTTATCTTCTGAAGCAAAAATTATCCCGTGTTCCCGAGCCAACCTACCATTGGTCTCGACAGAAACTGCTGCTATGATAAACGAAGCCCAATCTGTGAATTGGGAACCTGTGAAGATAGCAATGGATGGTCGCAGATTCATCTTGCATGTATCAATCAACGCTGAATCTGGCATACCAGGAGGCATCTTTAGAGTAGCCTGTCGGAAACGTTCAATGAACGTCCGAGTATCTTCTTTCTCCTTTTGTTTGATTTCTATCAAGGAGGACATGTTCATGTCCATACGTCCTTCATAGAAGCGGGAGAGAAACATTGTCTTGAATTCGTCAAAAGACGAAATAGAGTTATCGGGTAAGCTACGATACCAGTAGTAAGCTGAACCCGTCAGGCACCCGATGAACACTCGAGTAAGAAGAGCATTATTTTTTTGGAAGTGTACAATCATAATATCAAAGTAATTGATATATTGACTGGGAGATGCTTTTCCATCGAATAAAACCATGGATTGTGGCTTGAACTTCGGTGGGAAGGGTACATCATTCCAATGAGGAGGATAAGGTTACTTAATCCCTAACCTCTGGAGCTGATCTTTGTGCCTCAAAACTTTAAACTGTGCTTTGAGTTCACGCATTGCTTGAATGGCTTCACTGGCTTGAGGAAGCACATTTGATTGAATAGTCGTTGGATGTACCGTAACCCCCACTGGAGGTGGTACATCTTCTGGAATGATGGGATCTGGAGATACAAAATTTTGATTAACAGCAAGCTCTTGAATATTCAAAGGTATGTCAGCCCCTTAACTATCTTGAGTTTGTGCTGCTACTGGTACCGGAGTTATTACTGTAGGTTGAGCAGTTTGCTGATTCAAAATTATTTGATGCGTGATTTGCACCATGTTAAGCATGTCTTTCAATGATTGCTCCACGGCAGTGAGACGTTGTTCCGTATTAGCAGATGACGTCTCTGGTTCATCTCCAACAGCGTAGGATTCAACCTCTCTTAAAGATATAGAGGGATTAGTATAGAAGTATGAATCCACACTATCGGTATCAGACTCAAAAGATTGAGTACCCCCAGCTTCTGAATCAGAAGTCTGCAATTGTCTTTGTCTTCTTGATCGAGTATTCTGATATACTCCTTCAAAGGAATCAAGAAGCCTATTGAACTATTGTTGACCTGGGGTTTGGGACATATTCCGTCTTGGATGTCATCCTCTGTTAGTATGAGATGCCATGTTGACTGACACATATGACAGCTCATGTTCTTGATCTTCAGCTTGATGTTGAGGCGAGTTAAAACTTAAACGATCAAAAACTGACAGTTTTGAAGCCGAACAACAACAGTTGATCACAACATGGTGATATTCACAATAATATTTTTCTTGGGGAAACGTCACCGGAGATTGTGAATTCTTACGCTTTTGCATTAGCAATTCATATAAGTCAGAAGGAACAAATGGAGTATTCTTCTTTATTACATTTGGGGTAGAAAAATGTTTAGTCCCTTGTGTATAAAGAAGATTACTAGCTGCATTCGCAAAACCAAACTGTACATTTTTACGCGTTTGAAGTTGTGTGCGTAAATCTTGAGATTTAGCACGAAGGACTCCATTTTCATGGCGTGTAATTTGTAAGTTTGGTACTTTGCGTAAAGCAGTATAAGAAGGTTTTTGGTGTAGGATAGAAGCTTTACCAACGACATTTTTATACTGCACACGTTTAGGTACATTCACATTAGATGTGCAAACATCGTTATGAATTTTATCTACACTGTCAAAGACAGGAGACTTACCTTTACGCGTGGAGCGTGAAAATTGATTATCTACCACATCACAGACGGGAGATTTTGCTTTACGCGAGGAGCGTAATTTATTTGGGCCTACCACGTCACCGACGGAAGACTGATTCTTATACTCAGAAGCATAAACTTTAGAGTCTGTCCCATTACAAATGGGAGATTCATTCTTATGTACTGAGCGTAAAATTTGGTTCTTACCCACTGAGCGTAAAACTTGATTCTTACGCAGTGGGCGTGAAACCTGATTATCTTCACCGTTACAAACGAGAGATAAATCGTCACACTTTGAGTGCAACTCTGAAGTAAGGACTGCCTCGTTACGAACGGGAGCCCCTACGACAGGAGTGGAAAGAATTCCCTTGTCATCAGAAGCAACAGAGAGATCAGAAACCACTTTGGATTTGGGAATCCAAACTTTTCATGCTTTGCGAGACTTTTGAACATTGGAGTGGAGAGAACCACCCCCAGTTCGGAGCATTTCTTCATAGGCAGTCTGGTCGAAGTGCACAACCAGAGTCTTCTTGGTCGAACCGACCGAAACATCATCATATAGAGCAATCGCCTCCTCGTTAGAGGAGAAGGTCGTTCCCAGCAGAGTCGCCATTTTATTTAACTTAACAAAATTACCAAACAAAAGTTGGATTTTGAAAATAAAATGAGAAAAAGTACAAGAAGTACAAATTTGATTCTGGGAAAGTATTGCTATGGAAGTCTGATCTGTAAATGATCACTTTGTTCCTTGGACCATATGATGATGATGAAGATCACTGCTTGAAGTAGAACAACTTGAAAGAACTAAGTCACCAGAAAGGTATCGACGCACTTGGGCACTGATGGCGAGGCCGAATGCTTTTCTGCTTTGCTTCACTCTGTTCTGAAAGAAAAGTTAAAGAAGAATGCTCCGGAGAATCAAAATCTCGAAGTTCTGATCTCTCTATTCTCTCCTTTTCTCTGTGTCCTGTGTTATGAGAAAAATGAGTCTACTTATAGACTGGGGCTTCTGGACGTAAAAAAGCATCAAAATCTGTCTTTACGCTAACAACTGCCACCTATGATCAGAGTCATCCTTTGCATACGTTGACACGCGTCCCATCATTTCAGTGAGAATAGGATACATATACACACGTTCTTCGAAATATATGGCATGAAGGCCATGTAGGCAAACCACGTTCCAAACTGGCCAGAAAGAATAGGGCATAAAAATAGCCCCAACATCCTCTGGGCGTAAAGCAGTAAGATGAGCGTAGTATAGCTCTGTTATAGGTTTCCCACGTAAAGTGGTTATTGAATAACCTTGAGCGTAAAAATGGCTCAAATAGACTTTACGCACACATTGTTTTATGAGCGTAAGAACTCATGTAAAACTTCGAACGTAAAAGGAACCATATAGTGAGCGTAAAGTAGCTCGATCCACATAAACGACAACAATGGTCTTTATATAAGACAAATTCTGTTGGATTCTGTGGTAAATGCCATCATTAATATCTTCATGTCAGAGTTTACATTAAATGCGAGATTTGACAGCTTTGTCCAGCGTAAAAGAGGCTGCTCTGTCCTTGGCGTAAAATCATAGGTGTAGACCCAAGCGTAAAATGATCAGCCTGCTTAGGCGTAAATTGATTAGCCTAGTCTTGGGCGTAAAGAGATTACCCGCTCTGCTAGGCGTAAAAACCAATCACTTATGAATGAGATGACTCTTTCTTTGAAGTACTTTTTACGCTCCTACAGTAGTTTGTTTGGACAGCAGAGTGTCAGAGTTCATTCGAGATATTGAAGCAAGGATTGATGACGGCACCCATTCTCACGCTTCCAGATGAAACTGGAGGATTTTTTGTTTATTGTGATGCTTCAGGCAGAGGATTGGGATGCGTCTTGATGCCGCATGGCAAAGTAGTAGCTTATGTATCAAGTCAGCTTCGTGATCATGAGAGAAATTAACCAACCCTTGACTTGGAGTTAGCAGCGGTGGTTTTTGTAGCACCCCGTCCTGCTCAGTCAATCGGAGGAATCGAAATGCCAACGGCGTTCGGATATAGCCTTACAACGGCTTGCTCGGAGGCCAGCTCGGTCGAGGCAACTTCTCGCTCTGGTGGGGTAGTTTCGATGAACTCGTCTCATCTTAGCCTTCACATAATAAATAAATCGTATGTTTTCAACTTGCACAAGTAGGCTTGATAATAAAAGAGACGGTCGGCTTAGGTTGGTGCACGACGTGTCGGCTTAGGTTGGTACACGACGTGTCGAATTGAGTTAGAATATGGAAAGGTCCAACGGTCGGCTTAGGTTGGTGCACGACGTGCTTTAAAAATGACACTCAGTCCTTCGTTCCGTGGCTTGGAAGAAGGAAAAGTTGATCTTTGCCACAAGCTAAGAGTAAGCCTAAGTCATAAGCGTCGCCCGCATAAACGCTTCATAATGCATGCACGGTCCCATCGTCCAAGGCTTGACGCAGTCCTTGGTCATCATATTGTTGCATGATTAAGTTAGGCTATCGAAGTCTTTTCTAAGTATTGTCCCATGTTTTCTACGGTTGTTGATATTACTTTGTTTTACGATCGTAAGGCCCATTGCATAGGTATGTCTTGGATGGTAGTGTCACCCAGAACACAAATTGGTATAAGCCAGGATGTCACAGACTTATTATTTTTAAGGCACGGGCTACGGTTGATTCAATGAGTTTGGAAAAAAGGGGCTTCAAATAGTTGTCCCTGAGTTAAATAAAATGATAGGGCAAGAAAGAAGAATGTTCGCGACTATGTATCATCGAGGCGGTCTCAGATATAAGAAGTATTGAACTAGGCCTTGAAAGAGATAGTAATACTAGAGGTAGAATGACTGTGTGAGACGTCAGTTTAAGTCGAGTCTTGCATGGTCATGGACAACTTGTCTACAAGGTGGAGTTTCCTCGAACGGTGACCTAGGCGGCCAAAGGGATCGCTTCTTACGAAACATGTATAGCTTGTTACTGGATGACCGTACGGGTTAGGCAGGGACTGTCAGCGGGAGGCTCGCTACCTCACGCTGAAGGAGCGTCCGTCTAACAAAACCTAAAGAGTCCAGGATAGCAATGGGCGTTAGTGACCAGTTCATATAGATGAGTCGGCATGGCGGCAACCCGCATGTGTGCTTGTGGATTGAGTCGAGTTGAATGTGTGTGTACAGTTAGAACAAAATATTGGGCCTAAGATTTGGCTGCAACGTAGGCGACGTGATTCGGCACGAGATATGGCGTCGAGTCTTAAGTTATCGGCATATAAGATGTATAAGTTAGATTTGAGTCATCTTGAGTTTAAGTCAGAAAATGCTGCAAGACAAAGTCGGTCGAGTGATACTCAGTCTACAAGTCTTGATTGGGTCAGGTGGTGATTAAAGCAGCAAGGGTCACGAGACGGCAATATGGTTAAGTCACACTGAGTTTGCGAGGCACGACATATGGACTTGTTTTACGGCCACATAAAAATTAGATATTATCGTGTAGTCGCACTCTGATTATGTGCCGAAAGGCAAGCACGACATAATAGGTTAACGTTGTTGGTAGGAGAAGGGTCTAGAGGCAAAGTATGAGATGTCATTGTTGTTGCGAGTATGGGATGGCCTAACGACACAAATTAGGCCAAAGCGTCTATGTCCTAAAATTGACCCTAAGTCAAGAGTAGAAAGACAATAAAAAGGATTATGTTGCACAAAGTAAATGAACATGTCGGTTTTGTATAGGCGGGCGAGGAGCTCACCAGTACAGTTGAGTACTGACACCCACACAGTTTTCATGTGCCGGCACAGGTAGAAGCTCGTGGCGTGGAGGTCGCTTGGATGCGTCGAGGCACGGAGTTCCTTGGCGATTCGAGGCGTACGGCCGTGTGGAGTCTAGACTTATACGGGACATAATGCATGGACATCGCCTTCCGAAGCATCCGCTGGCTCAAGACTTGTACAAGAGAGATGAGAGAGAGCGGAGTGACTTGTAATGTGGAAAGAATGAGCTTGAGTGACTTGTAATCTTGGCCTTGTACCCTATTGTAATCCTTGTTTCAATATCAATAAAGTGCATCTTTTGAATGACTTATGTTTTGTTCTAAATTTCTGCTGGCATATCCAATGTCTCTGCTTGGAACTTCTGTGTGCGACGACCCCATCGCAGCCGCTGTAATCGACTGTTATGGAATCCGCCTTGCACGAACGTAATTTAGGCTCGAACGGCATCACGCCATAGCGAGGATAATCGCTCTTACGGGAGCGGGGCATGACATAATGGTATCAGAGCACGGCTTTACATCCTTGGACTGTCGATTGAATTTTTTAACTCTGTTGCTTCCGTAAGTTGATATCGTTGGTGCGCTCTCTCTCAAATGTTCCACGGGATGTCCATACAATACGTCTAAGTAATTTTCAAAAAGTAGGAGAACATTTTTTTTGACAAAAACAAAAAGATGGTTTACGTAAGCATGGTTGGCTAAGTCGGACTGGACATATACACCAAAGTTGTGTCGACCTTAGAAGAGTCGAGTACGAGATTCAATCCGTCTCGGATGACAATGAGTTCGAATCGATTGAGTAAGTGGGGTAACTATTGATAAGGGTACTATCGAGCGACAATAACGTCGGTGCAATATAGATGAGCGTGCTTAAAATTTAAGAAAACATTCGGACGAAAATTCGTTGAAATAGATTGTGAATCGAATGATAAGTTGACGATTTGTCAAATGACTTCATCCCTAAGTGGTGTATGCGATAGCCTCAGGATGTCGATCTATCGATTGAGGATACGGGGTGTCGATGAGTCTATCAACAAGCGTCGTGTGTATGCATAGCCGTAGATTGAGTATCGTTGAATTAGTTGTAGTCTTGAGATTTGACGAGTTGATTCGAACATGTGAGCACCCTAATTTTTGGGTTGATTTTTTTATTTTCTGTTGGAATTATTTTAATAAATTATTTCATCGTGGTTATTTTATTCTTAATTGTACTTCTCCGTGCCTTTGATTTTTGGAGCGTCAGAGATGTCCATCTCTGGAAACTTCCTTCTTGAGTTTTATAGTGGACAAGATTATCTTCATTTTCATATATAATGTCCCACTCAAACTTGTTCCCTTGTGCTCTTTTTGTTACGCATAACTTCGGGTCAATTTAGACCATTTAATTTATAATTACTTTTTCCACTCTTTTATTTGATCGTAATTTGCACGTTGTCGTGTCTTTTAATTTCGGAGCACAAGACTAGTCGTTTTCCTCGAAACCAACTCCTCATGCATGATCTACTCGAGACGTCCTGTCACTCCCATTTCTTGTATTTCGTATTTGTACTCGTAATTTGATTTTGGCACGTATTTTATTTTCTCGACTTGTGGATTTTGGTTTCTCGTAAATGGGTTTTGGACCATGGCTTGGTTTTATTTTGTGGAGATGGTTTGATTTGGTTTGGTTCATCATGAGTGGAACACCTTAGCCTATTCTCCACCTCTATTCCATCACAACCACCCTCATTAAAACCCACCAACTTCTTCTCTCTCCTCCATAACTCCATTAATTTCTTTCAACTTCTTCTTTTTCCTTCTTCCACACAATTCCCCAACCCATAGGCAAGTGCACCTTGCCATCAAATAAGTACCACTTTTTATTTGTCCATTAACTAGATTAGGCCATGGAGAACAACTTTAGAACTTGACATTTTGTGATTTGGAGCTTTCATTCTTCTAGATCTAGGTTTTAACCATTTTCGAAAATCTTTGGTTTTGATCTATTAAACTTTGATTTTTCCTTGTTTTGATGCTTCCATGTGGAAGAGAATTCAATTTTACTCAAGTTAGAACTTTGAAAATCTAGATTTGGTTTTGATTTGACAAAGTTATGAAGAATTGAAGTTCTTGGTGTTCTTGGACCTGCTCTCGGCCAGGAAGAACATCCCCCGGCCTGTGCTCTTTAGCGCAGGGCCGATTGCGCATGACCTCAGCCAGTGCTTTGCGCTGCGCTGGATTGCGCTGACGCAAGCCATCCATGCGCAAGCCACCCTTGCGCAATCCACCTCTGTGCAAGCCAGCCTTGCGCAATCCACCTCTGCGCAAGCCAGCCTTGCGCAATCCACCTCTGCGCAAGCCAGCCTTGCGCAATCCACCTCTGCACAATCCACCCTTGCGCAATCTCCCCCTGCGCAGTCTACCCATGCGCAAGGCAACTCTTGCGCAGCTCTTTCATGCGCAGTACATGCCCTGCGCAGCCCAACCCCTGACCCCCCTTGCACAACCCACTTGTCTTTGATGATTTGTTTATTTCTTGATCTTGGCTCTTCTATAGTCCTATTTATATTAACATGAACTTAATTTTACTTAACATGTTTGGAATGACTATTGTACATGGCTTGGTATGACAAGGAACTAGCATAACACGACAGTGACCCGTAGTGGTGCACTCCTAACATGACCAACCTGACATGACAGTGACTCGTAGTGGTGCACTCCTGACATGACCAACCTGACATGACAGTGACCCGTAGTGGCGCACTCCTGACAGTCCCCTGACATGATTTATCTTGATAACTTGATAGTGGTCCGTGGCGGCGCACTCCTGACTTGACTTGACTTGTAACTTGTAACTTGTAACTTGACTCGTATAATCAACTTGACACCGTGGGTACCCCTGCTTGCTTGCTTGTACAATCCACTTGTCTTGTCTTGCATCATGTCTAGGACGTGACTTCCTGGGTACCACGGCCAGGGACTCGCGTTAAATTGGATTAGGCTAATGATTAGATCAAACTAGAACATGGAGAATTCTCAGTCACAGGCAATCTCGTTATCTGGGCGCTTTAATGGACTTGTAGCTTGCCGACGAGTAGAGCACATTTCCAGCACACTGTCATGTGTTGCACCCTCTAAGTCACCTAAGGGTACATTTGTCTCCCGGGCAATGTACCCACCTATAACTCTCAACCCGCGAAAGGATAACTTAATAGTCTGCAGGGCTTGGGACTGGAATTCTCACTTGCATCTTGTTAGTAATTAGGTTTATGATAACCCTAGTTAGTTAAAGTAGTAAGTCGTAGTATTTGTTTGGCCGATTGCGAATGGATGGTGTCCAGCCTTGTCTAAGTCTTGTCTAGCTCCAGTACCTGCTATCTCCTGAGCATGTTTGTTTTACTTATCTTAACGATAAATGAGTAGAGACAGTGAGCTATTCAGGCGAAGGGTTACAACCTCGGTCCTTATCTGGTTTACGGATTGTAACCTGGCTCCCGGAATGGTTCCACGTCCCTAGTCGTTTATCGCCTGTCTACTTTACTACTTGTACTTCTTAAATTCTTATGTTCTGATATGCTGGCTTTTGTTCTTATTTATGGCCTCCCTTGTGGCACTTGCTCTTTCTGGGGTTTGACCCAGCTGGTTTCGAGTGGCCAGATTTCGGAGCAGCTCCCGAGGATCTACCGAGCTTCCAGCCCAATGGTGACAACTAGACGAAACCCGGGCCAAGAGTGGGTTTTCCTTTTTGTTTCACCCACTTATATGTAAATTTATTCTTTTGAGGCATTTAGCCGACGAGCACCTGTTAGCTCGATGCACATTTACTTACTGTCTGCCTACGGGCTGTAAACATGATTAACAAATCCTAGGGTTGATCATGTATGACTGAACTTTTGCTAGTCCTATCATTTTGTACGACTAGCTTCATGATCATCCAATATGTAATATTTGGGACGCCTTATATATATATATTTGATGCTCTAATATCTTGTAACTCTGTTAATTGCTTGAGATTGAGACAATAGGCTTGACCTTAAGAGACTGCTGGCTTGTAGTAAACCCTCATATCTAGACAGCCGTGACCGTATAGTTGAGATGTATTCTATTTCAATATACGTAGCTGGCTATGTCTGCCCCCGCTCTCCAGTATTCTGGTTCTGGGGCGTGACATGGTTTAAGTGGTGGCCCATGCAGGTCTTGGCATTCAAGAAATGTGAAGGTTTACCGAATAGATGTCTCAATCAATATACGCCATTGATCTCTGCTCGTATCTCCAAATCCCCGAGAATCTCGACCTGATCACATTGCTTGTATCATTGATCCGTCCTGGTCCTTTTCTTATTGTTTCCTATGTCGTCTTCTTCAGCGGTATTACTCCCGGACCTGCCAACCAGCCAGAGGAAGCTCGACAAGCACCCCAGCGCCAGGAAGATCAAGCTCTGCACTCTGGAGTGGCCTTCCGAGTTATGCTTTCCGGAGGCTGAGAACCTCCAGTTCAGGCAGCTCCGCCCGCTCAACCAGCTAGACAGGATGAGGGACCTTTGGTAGGGCTTATCAGAGAACTGCTTGCATCCCAAGATCGTCGAGGCGACGCCTTGCACCAGGAAGTTCATGATACACTAAACAGAGGAGGTCCCCAAGGGAATCAAGCGGCCAACAGTTTCAAGCGCTTGAACCCTCCCTTCTTTGACGGCAGTGAAGATGCGATTGCCGCGGACGCTTGGCTTCAGGATACCGAGGTGGTTCTAGAAGCAGCTAGGACACCTGAGAATGAGAAGGTGGCGGTGGTACGCCTATAGTTGTTAGACTTGGCTCGCGATTGGTGGGCAGCTCAGGCCATGGGGTTAGCGGCACCAGTCACTTGGGCGACGTTCAGAGAGAGGTTCCAGACAAAGTACTTCGATGCGGTGGCACGGTGCGACCTGCAGACCAGATTCACCAACTTGAAGCAAGGAGGCAGGACGGTCGATGGCTATGCATCTGAGTTTTCTAGACTCAGTAGGTTTGCCCCCACCTTGGTGGCGACCGAGTTCGATAGGGCTCAGCGGTTCCAGCAAGGGCTGCACTTAGAGATATTATTGGCGGTGGAGCAGTTCGAGCACCAGACGTTCGATGCAGTGTTGAAGGCAGCAAGGAGGCATGAGTATACCTCCCGGAGAATTATGGACAGGACCGGAGGCAGGAAGCGGTCCCACAACCAGATGCACCAATCTTCAGCTCCAGCCCCGGCAGCTAGGGGTATAACCATTGGAACTCCGAGGCGGGCGGCCTCAGTGACGTCGGTTCAGCATTCGACCCCGACGTACCTGTAGCAGCAGAAGCAGAAGCAGTCTTCCGCGGTGGGATGTTCTCATTGCGGGAAACCGGGCCATGTAGTGGCAGAGTGTCGTAGGGCACAGGGATTATGCCTGGCTTGTGGAGGAGCAGACCACCAGATAGGGACCTGCCCGAATAGGGGAGGTCCATCATCATCCAACCTTTCTAGTTCTTCGATGAGAGGACCAACCCCAGTTCCGGTCCAGCAGCAGCAGCAGCAGCAACAGCAGTACCCGAGGCCATTGTTGCCTCAGGCCCAGGCCTTTCAGCAGCAGAACCAGCAGCAGTTCACCCAGGATCCAGCACAGAACCGACAGAGGGGTTTCCAGCAGAGAGGACCCGCAGCTAGAGGTCAGGCTATGATGATGACCATGGAAGAAGAAGTTACACCAGGTGAGGTAGTGGCAGGTACTATTCTCGTCAACACTTTTCCAGCATCTGTATTATTTGATTTTGGTGCATCGTATTCATTCATGTCTGCACGATTCACGACACGGATTGGATTGGAGCCCGAGTCATTATCAGTGAGGCTCAATATACTTACTGGTAATGGTCTTGTGGGAGTAGATCGAGTGTTTTCCTCGTGTCGGATCGTAGTTAGCGGTAGAGAGTTCCCCGCTAGGCTCATAGAGTTCCCTATGGCAGACTATGATGTAGTCCGAGGCATGGATTGGTTGAGGAACCATTATGCTAGGATAGACTGCCATGTTGGCAGAGTTGTCTTTAGTATTCCCGGAGAGCCAGAGTTTTCATTTTCCAGAGGCGCCGTGGAGCCTTCTCCCCCAGTATTGCGGATGGCAGTAGCAGCAGTGCAGTTGCCTCGGATAGTTGAAGAGTTTCCAGATGTCTTCCCAGAGGAACTTCTAGGGATGCCACCAGAGCGGGAGATCGAGTTCACCATCGACTTGATTCCCGGGACAGCACCAGTATCAGAGCGAGTCTACAGAATGGCGCCTTCAGAGTTGGAGATTTTGTACAAGATGATTGAAGAACTCAGGACCAAGGGATTCATTCGTGCAAGTGGATCGCCTTGGGGAGCCCCGATGCTTCTTATGAAAAAGAAGGATGGTACGTCCAGGCTATGTGTTGATTATCGTACCTTGAACTCAGTGACAATCAAGAACAGATACCCTCTCCCGAGGATAGATGACTTGTTTGATCAACTCAAGGGGGCTTCAGTTTTCTCGAAGATAGACTTGCGGTCAGGATACCACCAGATCAGAGTCAGAGAGCAGGACATCCCGAAGACGACGTTCAGATCTAGGTACGGGCATTGGGAGTTTCTAGTTATGCCCTTTAGAGCGACCAATGCGCCGGCAGTGTTCATGGACCTCATGAACCGTATTTTCATGCCTTACTTGGATCAGTTTGTGATAGTATTCCTTGATGACATCCTGGTCTACAACAAGAGTGAAGCAGAGCACGAGCAGCATCTCAGAGTTGTCCTCCAGATTCTCAGAGAGCACCAGTTGTACGCCAAGTTCAGTAAATGCGAGTTCTGGCTCGATCGCATTTCATACTTGGGTCACATCATTACCAGAGGAGGAGTGAAAGTGGATCCCCAAAAGATTATGGCTATCGAGGCATGGCCAGTACCCAGCTCAGTGGCAGAAGTTCGCAGCTTTCTTGGATTGGCCGACTACTACCGGCGGTTCGTCTCTGATTTTGCAAGGATTTCAGCGCCGATGACCCAGTTGACCCGCAAGGATGTGCAGTTCGTTTGGACAGCAGAATGTCAGGAATCATTTGAGAAGTTGAAGCGAGGTTTGATAACGGCTCCCATTCTCGCCCTTCCAGATGGGACCGGAGGATTCACAGTTTATTGCGACGCTTCAGGCAGAGGATTGGGATGTGTTTTGATGCAGCATAGGAAGGTAATTGCTTATGCGTCACGTCAACTCCGTGATCATGAGAAGAATTACCCGACCCACGACTTAGAGCTAGCAGCAGTAGTGTTTGCACTTAAGTTGTAGAGGCACTACTTGTACGGAGACAGAGTAGAGATATTTACTGATCATAAGAGCCTGAAGTATGTTTTCACCCAGAAGGATCTTAATATGTGGCAGAGAAGATGGCTCGAGCTACTGGTGGACTACGATGTGGACTTGCAGTATCATCCAGGGAAGGCTAACGTGGTAGCAGATGCGTTGAGCTGGAGAGCCGGAGTCTACCTTCTAACAACGCAACCAGAGCTATTGGCTGATCTTCAGAAGATGGGAATTAAAGTGATTCTTCCTTCCAATGTGGCCTTGATGGACAGCCTACAGATTCAGTCCACCATAGTTGAGAGGATCCGGACAGCACAGTTAACAGATTCCAAGATTCAGCGGCTCAAAGCAGAGTGCGAGGCAGGGAGAAGGCCAGAGTTATGTATTCATGAGGAAGGTACACTTCGACACGGCACGCGTCTTTGTGTACCCAGTGGAGATATCAGACAGGAAGTCATGGCAGAGGCTCATAGTTTGCAGTATTCCATCCACCCAGGCAGTACGAAGATGTACAGAGATATTCGTCAACACTTTTGGTGGAATGGTATGAAGAGAGAGATAGCCCGGTAATTCTCTCGATGTTTAGTTTGCCAGCAAGTCAAGGCTGAACATCAGAGGCCAGCTGGACTTCTTCAACCTTTACCGATTCCAGAATGGAAATGGGAGCACCTTACCATGGATTTCGTGACTTGGCTACCCAGATCTCCGGCAGGCAGAGATGCTATTTGGGTCATTGTGGACAGGCTTACCAAGGTGGCACACTTTCTTCCATTTAGAGTTGGACAGTCGACGGCGCAGCTAGCAGAGATGTATCTCAGGCAGATCGTCAGACTTCACGGAGTGCCAGTCAGCATAGTATCAGACAGGGATACGAGATTCACATCGTACTTCTGGCGCAGTCTTCATTAAAGTTTGGGGACTCGTCTCAAGTTCAGCTCAGCGTATCATCCGCAGACAGATAGGCAGTCAGAGCGTACTATACAAACTCTCGAAGATATGTTGCGGTCGTGTACCCTTGACTTCGGTGGTTCGTGGGAGGATCACCTGCACCTGGTGGAATTCTTGTACAACAATAGTTTCCAGGCCAGTATCCAGATGGCACCCTTCGAGGCTCTGTATGGCAGGAAGTGCAGATCCCCGTTAGCATGGGACGATGTCGGAGAGAGGCAGATGCTCGGTCCAGAATTGATTTCTCAGACGGTTGAAGTGGTCAGGAAAGTCAGAGATCACCTCGGAGTTGCTCAGGATCGCCAGCGCCATTGGGCCGATGCTCATCGGCGTCCCTTAGAATTTGCCGTCGGCGACCATGTATTCCTTAGGATCTCGCCTACCCGCGACGTCATTCGTTTTGGCGTGCGGGGAAAGCTTAGTCCTAGGTATATAGGGCCGTTCGATATTCTGGAGCGAGTAGGCGATGTGTCCTATCGTCTCGCTCTTTCGTCGTCGCTAAGTGAGATACATAATGTATTCCATGTATCCCAATTAAGACGGTACATCCCGGACCCGAGCCATATCCTAGATCATTCGGAATTGGTTGTTGGTACCAACCTTTCGTATGAGGAGAGGCCCGTGTCTATATTGGACCGGAGAGAAAAGACGCTCAAGAACAAGACTATTAACTTAGTCCGTGTTGCTTGGGGTCATCACTCTCTAGGTGAGTCAACGTGGGAGCGTGAGGACGACATCCGATCGCGATATCCCTACCTGTTTGACTCGTAAGGAATAATGTCTTTCTTATGCCTTACGCTTTCCCTTCCTTACTTGCATTGTATGATTGTATGATTGAACTGCTTAGTGTCGCTTGTCTGTGCTTAGTATAGCTTGTCGTGGCAATCTCTAGCTCCTTGATTAAATTTCGAGGACGGAATTCTTTGAAGGTGGATAGAGTTGTCACCCCCATTTCCTGTATTTCGTATTTGTACTCGTAATTTGATTTTGGCACGTATTTTATTTTCTCGACTTGTGGATTTTGGTTTCTCGTAAATGGGTTTTGGACCATGGCTTGGTTTTATTTTGTGGAGATGGTTTGATTTGGTTTGGTTCATCATGAGTGGAACACCTTAGCCTATTCTCCACCTCCATTCCATCTCAACCACCCTCATTAAAACCCACCAACTTCTTCTCTCTCCTCCATAACTCCATTAATTTCTTTCAACTTCTTCTTTTTCCTTCTTCCACACAATTCCCCAACCCATAGGCAAGTGCACCTTGCCATCAAATAAGTACCACTTTTTATTTGTCCATTAACTAGATTAGGCCATGGAGAACAACTTTAGAACTTGACATTTTGTGATTTGGAGCTTTCATTCTTCTAGATCTAGGTTTTAACCATTTTCGAAAATCTTTGGTTTTGATCTATTAAACTTTGATTTTTCCTTGTTTTGATGCTTCCATGTGGAAGAGAATTCAATTTTACTCAAGTTAGAACTTTGAAAATCTAGATTTGGTTTTGATTTGATAAAGTTATGAAGAATTGAAGTTCTTGGTGTTCTTGGACCTGCTCTCGGCCAGGAAGAACATCCCCCGGCCTGTGCTCTTTAGCGCAGGGCCGATTGCGCATGACCTCAGCCAGTGCTTTGCGCTGCGCTGGATTGTGCTGACGCAAGCCATCCATGCGCAAGCCACCCTTGCGCAATCTACCTCTGCGCAAGCCACCCTTGCGCAATCCACCTCTGCGCAAGCCACCCTTGCGCAATCCACCTCTGCGCAAGCCAGCCTTGCGCAATCCACCTCTGCGCAATCCACCCTTGCGCAATCCCCCCATGCGCAGTCTATCCTTGCGCAAGGCAACTCTTGCGCAGCTCTTCCATGTGCAGTACATACCCTGCGCAGCCCAACCCCTGACCCCCCTTGTACAACCCACTTGTCTATGATGATTTGTTTATTTCTTGATCTTGGCTCTTCTATAGTCCTATTTATATTAGTATTTTATTAGATATTTTATGCCCATTTTATATCCTTACGTCTTTTGACATGAACTTGATTTTACTTAACATGTTTGGAATGACTGTTGTACATGGCTTGGTATGACAAGGAACTAGCATAACATGACAGTGACCCGTAGTGGTGCACTCCTGACATGACCAACCTGACATGACAGTGACCCGTAGTGGTGCACTCCTGACATGACCAACCTGACATGACAGTGACCCGTAGTGGCACACTCCTGACAGTCCCCTGACATGATTTATCTTGATAACTTGATAGTGGCCCGTGGCGGCGCACTCCTGACTTGACTTGACTTGTAACTTGTAACTTGACTCGTATAATCAACTTGACACCGTGGGTGCTCCTGCTTGCTTGCTTGTACAATCCACTTGTCTTGTCTTGCATCATGTCTAGGACGTGACTTCCTGGGTACCACGGCCAGGGACTCGCGTTAAATTGGATTAGGCTAATGATTAGATCAAACTAGAACATGGAGAATTCTCAGTCACAGGCAATCTCGTTATCTGGGCACTTTAATGGACTTGTAGCTTGCCGACGAGTAGAGCACATTTCCAGCACACTGTCATGTGTTGCACCCTCTAAGTCACCTAAGGGTACATTTGTCTCCCGGGTAATATACCCACCTATAACTCTCAATCCGCGGAAGGATAACTGGATAGTCTGCAGGGCTTGGGACTGGAATTTTCACTTGCATCTTGTTAGTAATTAGGTTTGTGATAACCCTAGTTAGTTAAAGTAGTAAGTCGTAGTATTTGTTTGGCCGATTGCGAATGGATGGTGTCCAGCCTTGTCTAAGTCTTGTCTAGCTCCAGTACCTGCTATCTCCTGAGCATGTTTGTTTTACTTATCTTAACGATAAATGAGTAGAGACAGTGAGCTATTCTGGCAAAGGGTTACAACCCCGGTCCTTGTCTGGTTTAAGGATTGTAACCTGGCTCCCAGAATGGTTCCACGTCCCTAGTCGTTTATCGCCCTGTGTACTTTACTACTTGTACTTCTTAAATTCTTATGTTCTGATATGCTGGCTTTTGTTCTTATTTGCGGCCTCCCTTGTGGCACTTGCTCTTTCTGGGGTTTGACCCAGCTGGTTTTGTGTGGCCAGATTTCGGAGCAGCTCCCGAGGATCTACCGAGCTTCCAGCCCAATGGTGACAACTAGACGGAACCCGGGCCAAGAGTGGGTTTTCCTTTTTGTTTCACCCACTTATATGTAAATTTATTCTTTTGAGGCGTTTAGCCGACGAGCACCTGTTAGCTCGATGCACATTTACTTACTGTCTGCCTACGGGCTGTAAACATGATTAACAAATCCTAGGGTTGATCATGTATGACTGAACTCTTGCTAGTCCTATCATTTTGTACGACTAGCTTCATGATCATCCAATATGTAATATTTGGGATGCCTTATATATATATATATATATATTTGATGCTCTAATATCTTGTAACTCTGTTAATTGCTTGAGATTGAGACAATAGGCTTGACCTTAAGAGACTGCTGGCTTGTAGTAAACCCTCATATCTAGACAGCCGTGACCGTATAGTTGAGATGTATTCTATTTCAATATACGTAGCTGGCTATGTCTGCCCCCGCTCTCCAGTATTCTGGTTTTGGGGCGTGACACGTCCTACACCCATGACCTTCGTGACCCACTCAGACACATCATCTTGTGCTTCATTTGCTTCACACAAATTTTGGATCAATTTAGGCCAATTAATTATCCACCGTAAAATATGATCTGACTTCCAATTCGATTTCGGGACCCGACATCGACCCAAACCTGTCAACCCAAAATATGGACATGGCCCTCATGAAGCCTACTACCCGTCCGACACTTGTGTCCCATTTTATTGAGTCCCCACATGCTACTTATTTTCCATGATTATAAATACCTATTTTATTTTAACTATTGCACCATGTTCAGTTTTGACTCGACCCGACTCAACCGAGCCAAGCCCCAGCCTTGTAGACTTGTAGCCCGTCCATGCATATATTTTATTGGTTACAATTGTATAATTTCTGTGCATGATCTAGATAGTGTATTTTATTTAATATTAAAAGATTTTAAATGTTATCTTATTAAATATTATTTTAATTAGAGTATTATATTATTTTTTTATATTTTATGGCTTGGATGTATACATCCTATATGTATAGGAATCATTATATATTGTCACGACCCGTTACCCAAATTGTTGGGCCGGGCCGAGCCATGTCCAGCCTACGCTTGGTTAAAGCGCAGTAAGCTGTTCTAAGAATAGACAAAAAATGATCTAAGCTACTAACAGTTCTAAAATCACATTTAAAGTTCATCACAACACAGCATCTATAAGCGAAGGTAACATGAGCACAGACTTAATAATACATAACCAAAGTATCTAACTGGAGACAAAGTCCAGTATCCAAATATAAGAACATACCAAAGTCTCAGTCTCAAAACATATGGAAATGACTAAGCAAGGTTCCCCGCTGGGGCCTCTACTGGAGCTAAGGCCAGGTCCTCAAAATCACTGCCATAACATGTAACACATAGCATTTCATCCTCGAAATGTGAACCTACAACGTTATCCTGTCAGGACGGGAGCAAGTACAACCTCTACAACTAAAGTACTGAACAAATAATGAAAGAGATGTACAACAAGAAACATGGTGTGATAAGTCTACAAAACAGAGAATACTGGAAACATGGCCTCATGGTACAACTGGGATCATAGTAACATAGGAAACATGGCATATCTGGAATCATGGTATAACTCATAATCTATCATGGCAAGGATACATATGTCATATAGACAGATGTATATATAATGTTTAAAACTGTAGTAGGTACGTGATCGGTCAATAGGTGTACAATGTACTGGGGCACAATGTAAATAAAATGTACATACGTACAAGTCTACAAGCATAGGTGTACCTCCGTACAGAAATGCCGGGTAATGGCCTACGGCGCAGTAACATGTAAAATGATACTTTGCTCGATACGTATAAGGGGGCATGATCACGTACTCAACTACTAGTTTCCCCATAACCCATATTCTAACATGTGAGAGATACGAGAACAGTAAAACATGTGAGAAATACTGGGAGCAGTATAAGCATGGCAGGTACTGGGAGCAGTACAAAACATGTGAATACTCAGAGCCGTATAAAGCATAGTGAAACATGTGCTGAGAACCAGTAAGAAGCATGTGAAGATATGATAACTGTCCTAAGCATGGTAGGGACCAATTTAATGTAACATGTGAAGATTTAACTTGCAGTTATTCAGAAGCAGTATTTTAACAGGGTTAATACATGTTCTAGCATTATAAGACAGTAAATGAGTGTGTAGATGTACTTGCCTCGAGCAAAGCAAGAATACTAGTACGAAGCTATAGATGTCCGGTGTCCTGTCAATAATGATATACAAACTCAGTTCTAAGCTATGTTCAAGATTACACTAGTGGTGAGACACGACACCTAACTGGATACTAGCTAAGTGGGGACCTAGCATAAAAGACTAATATGAAGTGTCACTATACACAAACTAACTCTCTAGGGTCTTTACACTAGTGCGGGGTGATGTCCAATATGACTAAAACACAAAAACAACACAAAAAGTTGCAAGCCGTAATTATTCAATAATTAAATCTACTGTACACTATGTTCCAACAATTTTAGAGATAGACAAAAAGCTTAAATATATATAAAATAAAGTACCAAAATAATCCTTGTTAATTATAGAAATTTATACTAATTTTTCTGGAATTTATAAACCTTCATAAATATTTATTAAAAATTAGCAAACATAAATATACCGAAAATAAGTTCTGTTTTCCTATTTTTATAAAATACCAAAAGTTCTTATTAAATGCTAGAAAAATTATAATAAATTATCTAAATTAACATAATATTTAAATACCATTTTTCCAAGATTTTTACAGTAATTAAAATATATGTAAAAATTCAAAACCAGAAAGTAACAATATCTAGAAAAATAATTAATTATAAATTAAGGATAATACATAATCAAAATCTACAGATGTTGTCGGACGATAAAATAAATATCACCAACGTGTCCAGAATAGTCAAATCAGCTAGGATAGCCTGCCCAAAAGTCCAATTTGGACACAGGGGCAAAACGGTAATTTCGGATCAAAATGATGTCCGCCGTTGGACACACTTTGCACCGAAAAGCGTGTCGGGAAAGAAGTCTACAAAACCTAGCAAATTATATGTCCACGAATCCAGAATGATGATACGAACCCAACGGTATGTCCAAAATGGAATTCCGATGTGCCGATCTCAAAATGATACGTTGACGCGACACTTGGTATCCGATTTGCACGGAAATGCGTGCCTGAGCAAATGTCTTCAAAACTCAGCAAATTATATATCAACGAATCCAGAATGACGATACGAACTCAACGGTATATCCGGAATAGGATTCCGATGAGCCGGCGTCAAAAAGTCCCGTTGACTCAGAAAGTGGGACCCGCTTTGCACCGAAATGCGTGTCAGGGCCCACGTTCTCCAAATCAGGCAAACTTTATATGAAAACATGCCAGAACGACGCCACGAGTCAACTGGTGGTGTCAGAAATCGAATCCGGAGTCCCGGGTTCAAAAATGGAATTTAACAAGTGCGATTTAAAGAATTCGGACGGCCAACTTTGGCGTCGAATTCGACCAACCAAACGTGCTTAAAATGAAACGAAATCTAAAGGAGGCAGGAAGATGGTTATACCAGCTGTGCACCGGAACTGACGGTGCGCAAAACGGAACTGCGACGGCAAAGTTACGAGCTGACGAAGTCGGCTCCACGAAACTGTCCAAAAACAGTTCAATTTAAAACGTCAACTTGGTGGCCAGTTTTGAGGTATCAAACGACATAATTAACGGGTGAAATTTGACAGGTATGAAGAGGGATATACCGAGATTGCGACGGAGCAAAAAGTTCGCCGATCCAACGGTAGGATCTCCCAAAAAACACGCACAAAGTTGCTGCGACGGAGCGCCATTTCAGTCTCGTTCCCGAGCTCGTCACGACGGGACGTCGCGCAAAACGCACGAATCGCCTCGACGGCGCGTCCCGGAGGACGGTGGCCGTCAGGGGAGAACTCGCCGGAGTGGGGCGCACCCACGGCGAGCCACGGCGGCCCACGGGGCGGCGCGGCGGCGCACGACGGCGGCCCGCGCGCGCGCGCGTGCGCGCCTGCATGCGCATGCAGCAACTGCTGCTGGTGCAAGCTGCCACTGCTGTGGCAGCGCGGCCGGTCGGCCAGGCGACGGCGGCGTTACGCCGGGCACGGCGATGGCGGTGGGGGATGGCCGCGACTTGGCGGGGGTGCGGTGATGGCGGCGGCTTTTGGAGGTGGTGGCGGTGGTGCGAAGATGATGGTGAGGGTGATGGGAAGTTGGTAGAGGAAGAGGAGGAGGAGAAGAGGGAGGTGGCGCATGGCCAGGGTGGCGGTGGCCGGCGACGCCGAGCACGGCGGGGGTGGCCGTGAGGGTGGAGTGATGTGAGGTGCTCTGTGTGTGTGTAGTTTATAGGAGAGTGGGAGAGAGAGAGATTAGTATTTGTGTGTGTATGTGTGTATATAAAGTGAGAGAGAGAGTGAGATATTATAGAGAGAGAGAAGAAGGGAAGTCGGCCACAAGAAGGGGGGGGTGCTGTAAAGAGATGGGATGGGTTGTGGTGTGTGTGTTTGTATAAAGTGAGAGAGAGAGAGAGTGAGTTGTATATATATTAATATATATATATATATATATAGAAAGAGTGAGTGTGTGAGAAATAGAGAGAGATATTTTGAATGAGAGAGGGGGAATAGGAGGTCGGTCCACAGGGGGGGGTGTGAGCTGGTATATGGGGATGTTAGGAGAGAGAGGTGAGGATGAGAGAGAGATTATATATATATATGTATATATATATATATATGTGTATATATACATATGGAGAGAGAGAAATAGATAATTTTAAAATAGGAAAAAAAATAGGAAAATTATGTGGGGTACTAGGACAGTCATGAGAGGACAACGTGGAACTGGGGTTCGGGTTCGGTCGAGTCGGGTCGGGCCAAAATAGGACATGGGGCAATAATTGAATTAAAATAGGGTATTTATAATCATGGGCAAATAAATAACATACGGGGACTCCAATAAATGGGACACAAGTTGCAGGCGGAGAGTAGGCTTCATGTGGGCCAGGTCCGTACTTTGGGTCGACTAGGTTGGATCGATGTCGGGTCCCGAAATTAAATTGGAAATTAAATCAGGTTTTACGACAGAAAATAAATCGGCCTAAATTGACCCGGAAGTTGTGCGAAGGAAATGGAGCACAAAATGAAGTGTCTGAGTGGGACACGTAGGTCATGGGTGGAGAGCGTCTCGAGTAGATCATTCATGAGAAGTTGGTTTCGAGAAAATGGCTGATCTGGTGCTCTTAAATTAAAAGCAACGACAACGTGTAAACGACGATCAAAAATAAAAGTGGGAATAATATTCAACGATTAATTGGTCTAAGTTGACCCAAACTTGCGCGATACAAAAAGAGCACAAGGGAACAAGTTCAAGTGGGACACGATATATCAACAGGAAGATAATCTTGCCTACTTCAAAACCCATGAAGAGAGTTTACAGAGATTGAAATCCCTGACGCTCCAGAAGTCAAAATCATGGAAAGGTACATTAATGATGAAAACAATTTAAATAAATAAAATATTTATCGATAATAATTCATTTAGAAAAATTTAAAACAGCCCTGAAATTCAGGGGGCTTACATCCTACCCACCTTACAAAAATTTCGTCCTCGAAATTAAAAATCATCCAACCAGTCAAACTATAATATGTAGCTGCTCTGGCTACGATACTCAATCTGCTATCCTTGAAATCATCTCTTTTGTTTCTCCTACAATCTTTTTGGTTCCGGTTCAACTAAGTCCTTCTATCATAAACTTCGTCATACTTCCTTTAGAATCTTCCATACTAACATGAAACATTTATGTATTCCCTAAAATATAGGTCATTCTCTGGACATGTCTATAAGCCTAAAATGCTTACTCATCAACCGTATTTTCAACCTCAATCATAAAATACTTGATTTCCTTATCGTATCCTAAGTATCCATATTCTATCAATCCACAGTTCCTTAGCATCATTTGTCGTCAATCCTTTCCTACAGTTTCTCCTTGAAATCATACGTTCAATATTTATTCTTGGCGTAGAGCCTTCTTCTTTTACTCAACAAGTCCTCCGAATATAAATCCTCAATTTCAAAACTCCCAATTTATTAATTACCAATGTACATATGTCTCTGTCTCGTTCTGATATCTTTCCGATCTCGTACGCAATACGATAACTTATTCTAACTTATTCTATATCAATCCACATATCAATCTACCCTCTAATCACATGTAATTAGCTATAGATAGTCCCACCAAAATTCTACAAATGCTAAATCCTCAAACTGCTAAGCACAAGATTCTAATCCTTAATCCATAGTCATAACAATATACTATCTCATTTATCCATCTTAGATACCCTATCATCGAGTCATAATACCAATACAATCGTTCTTAATGGTTTCCAAGTCTACTACAGTCAGTCGCTTATACTTGTCCTATAAGCTTAATCTAACCAATCCCTGGGAAAAGTACTTATCACAATCATACCATACAATTATAGTTATACTACAGGATCAATCAACAAGGTTTGGCTATTTCGGTCGTCTATCAAATAGAAGGTAACAAGGCCTAAGACTGGGTCAAGCAATCCATAACTGTGTCCAAACAAGTTAAAGGGTCAAGCAAGACGGGAAAGTTTATTGGAATATCTCCAAGAATGGTACGAAGACAACGAGATTTATAACGAGAAGAATTATCCAAGAGGTTATGGAAGAAGAGTTTAGTCAAGTCATAGGAAAGATGGAACACAAAAATAATTATGTCCAAAAGTAACATGAAAGCAATCATGATGGAGAGTCCTAGAGAGCCTATAATCCTAGTTGTAGATGTAGATATGACAGAGTTAATCAAGACGGGGAAGAATAATGATAAGAACTTATTCTTGCTCAATCGATCATAACGAAGTGAACCAAGCTGAGATATGATCTGATAACCATATACGTCTTCCTGAAATCATGTCGCCAGAATTTTCGCCACACCAGTAAGCCTAGATGCAATAAACGATAGAGTCATAACTAAGGTATACTCCCTAAAATCATATTATCTAGAATCCTCGCCACGCCAACCGGTATGGCTGCGAGAAAATCTAAATTATATGAATAGGATAATATATCCGAAATCAGGCTCTATGTTTTTGTCATACCAGCTAATATGGCTGCGATAAATTCTAAACTCCATAACTAAAGTAGACGTTTACCTTATCAGGATATATCATAATTCAATCCACAAAATTTATCACGATGCAAGATCAAAGTTAACAACAAAATCAGAAATTAAATTCAACAACGAATTTAAAGGAAAGCAAATGGAATTAAGCGGAAACAGATTTCTAGGTAAGATTAGAGTGAGATTAGAGTGAGATCCTCAGGGGTCATCCCAAAGGTACAAACTTGGTCTAAATTGACCCACTGAAATACAAAAAAGAGACTAAATACAGTTAACGGTCCTATGCTGTGACGAGTTCTCCTATGTTGTACTCCTAGAAATCCTCTAGGTGTTCTTAAATGTCATCCTAGTGTTATCAAGTTATCCTAGATCCTAATTGCAGGCATGCTTGGTACAATAACGTAACCAAACAACTTAAGTCGAGACCTTGCATGGGCCACCAAAAAAAAACATGTCACGACCCGTTACCCAAATTGTTGGGCCGGGCCGAGCCATGTCCAGCCTACGCTTGGTTAAAGCGCAGTAAGCTGTTCTAAGAATAGACAAAAAATGATCTAAGCTACTAACAGTTCTAAAATCACATTTAAAGTTCATCACAACACAGCATCTATAAGCGAAGGTAACATGAGCACAGACTTAATAATACATAACCAAAGTATCTAACTGGAGACAAAGTCCAGTATCCAAATATAAGAACATACCAAAGTCTCAGTCTCAAAACATATGGAAATGACTAAGCAAGGTTCCCCGCTGGGGCCTCTACTGGAGCTAAGGCCAGGTCCTCAAAATCACTGCCATAACATGTAACACATAGCATTTCATCCTCGAAATGTGAACCTACAACGTTATCCTGTCAGGACGGGAGCAAGTACAACCTCTACAACTAAAGTACTGAACAAATAATGAAAGAGATGTACAACAAGAAACATGGTGTGATAAGTCTACAAAACAGAGAATACTGGAAACATGGCCTCATGGTACAACTGGGATCATAGTAACATAGGAAACATGGCATATCTGGAATCATGGTATAACTCATAATCTATCATGGCAAGGATACATATGTCATATAGACAGATGTATATATAATGTTTAAAACTGTAGTAGGTACGTGATCGGTCAATAGGTGTACAATGTACTAAGGCACAATGTAAATAAAATGTACATACGTACAAGTCTACAAGCATAGGTGTACCTCCGTACAGAAATGCCGGGTAATGGCCTACGGCGCAGTAACATGTAAAATGATACTTTGCTCGATACGTATAAGGGGGCATGATCACGTACTCAACTACTAGTTTCCCCATAACCCATATTCTAACATGTGAGAGATACGAGAACAGTAAAACATGTGAGAAATACTGGGAGCAGTATAAGCATGGCAGGTACTGGGAGCAGTACAAAACATGTGAATACTCAGAGCCGTATAAAGCATAGTGAAACATGTGCTGAGAACCAGTAAGAAGCATGTGAAGATATGATAACTGTCCTAAGCATGGTAGGGACCAATTTAATGTAACATGTGAAGATTTAACTTGCAGTTATTCAGAAGCAGTATTTTAACAGGGTTAATACATGTTCTAGCATTATAAGACAGTAAATGAGTGTGTAGATGTACTTGCCTCGAGCAAAGCAAGAATACTAGTACGAAGCTATAGATGTCCGGTGTCCTGTCAATAATGATATACAAACTCAGTTCTAAGCTATGTTCAAGATTACACTAGTGGTGAGACACGACACCTAACTGGATACTAGCTAAGTGGGGACCTAGCATAAAAGACTAATATGAAGTGTCACTATACACAAACTAACTCTCTAGGGTCTTTACACTAGTGCGGGGTGATGTCCAATATGACTAAAACACAAAAACAACACAAAAAGTTGCAAGCCGTAATTATTCAATAATTAAATCTACTGTACACTATGTTCCAACAATTTTAGAGATAGACAAAAAGCTTAAATATATATAAAATAAAGTACCAAAATAATCCTTGTTAATTATAGAAATTTATACTAATTTTTCTGGAATTTATAAACCTTCATAAATATTTATTAAAAATTAGCAAACATAAATATACCGAAAATAAGTTCTGTTTTCCTATTTTTATAAAATACCAAAAGTTCTTATTAAATGCTAGAAAAATTATAATAAATTATCTAAATTAACATAATATTTAAATACCATTTTTCCAAGATTTTTACAGTAATTAAAATATATGTAAAAATTCAAAACCAGAAAGTAACAATATCTAGAAAAATAATTAATTATAAATTAAGGATAATACATAATCAAAATCTACAGATGTTGTCGGACGATAAAATAAATATCACCAACGTGTCCAGAATAGTCAAATTAGCTAGGATAGCCTGTCCAAAAGTCCAATTTGGACACAGGGGCAAAACGGTAATTTCGGGTCAAAATGATGTCCGCCGTTGGACACACTTTGCACCGAAAAGCGTGTCGGGAAAGAAGTCTACAAAACCTAGCAAATTATATGTCCACGAATCCAGAATGATGATACGAACCCAACGGTATGTCCAAAATGGAATTCTGATGTGCCGATCTCAAAATGATACGTTGACGCGACACTTGGTATCCGATTTGCACGGAAATGCGTGCCTGAGCAAATGTCTTCAAAACTCAGCAAATTATATGTCAACGAATCCAGAATGACGATATGAACTCAACGGTATATCCGGAATAGGATTCCGATGAGCCGGCGTCAAAAAGTCCCGTTGACTCAGAAAGTGGGACCCGCTTTGCACCGAAATGCGTGTCAGGGCCCACGTTCTCCAAATCAGGCAAACTTTATATGAAAACATGCCAGAACGACGCCACGAGTCTACTGGTGGTGTCAGAAATCGAATCCGGAGTCCCGGGTTCAAAAATGGAATTTAACAAGTGCGATTTAAAGAATTCGGACGGCCAACTTTGGCGTCGAATTCGACCAACCAAACGTGCTTAAAATGAAACGAAATCTAAAGGAGGCAGGAAGATGGTTATACCAGCTGTGCACCGGAACTGACGGTGCGCAAAACGGAACTGCGACGGCAAAGTTACGAGCTGACGAAGTCGGCTCCACGAAACTGTCCAAAAACAGTTCAATTTAAAACGTCAACTTGGTGGCCAGTTTTGAGGTATCAAACGACATAATTAACGGGTGAAATTTGACAGGGATGAAGAGGGATATACCGAGATTGCGACGGAGCAAAAAGTTCGCCGATCCAACGGTAGGATCTCCCAGAAAATACGCACAAAGTTGCTGCGACGGAGCGCCATTTCAGTCTCGTTCCCGAGCTCGTCACGACGGGACGTCGCGCAAAACGCACGAATCGCCTCGACGGCGCGTCCCGGAGGACGGTGGCCGTCAGGGGAGAACTCGCCGGAGTGGGGCGCACCCACGGCGAGCCACGACGGCCCACGCGGCGGCGCGGCGGCGCACGACGGCGGCCCGCGCGCGCGCGCGTGCGCGCCTGCATGCGCATGCAGCAACTGCTGCTGGTGCAAGCTGCCACTGCTGTGGCAGCGCGGCCGGTCGGCCAGGCGACGGCGGCGTTACGCCGGGCACGGCGATGGCGGTGGGGGATGGCCGCGACTTGGCGGGGGTGCGGTGATGGCGGCGGCTTTTGGAGGTGGTGGCGGTGGTGCGAAGATGATGGTGAGGGTGATGGGAAGTTGGTAGAGGAAGAGGAGGAGGAGAAGAGGGAGGTGGCGCATGGCCAGGGTGGCGGTGGCCGGCGACGCCGAGCACGGCGGGGGTGGCCGTGAGGGTGGAGTGATGTGAGGTGCTCTGTGTGTGTGTAGTTTATAGGAGAGTGGGAGAGAGAGAGATTAGTATTTGTGTGTGTATGTGTGTATATAAAGTGAGAGAGAGAGTGAGATATTATAGAGAGAGAGAAGAAGGGAAGTCGGCCACAAGAAGGGGGGTGCTGTAAAGAGATGGGATGGGTTGTGGTGTGTGTGTTTGTATAAAGTGAGAGAGAGAGAGAGTGAGTTGTATATATATATTAATATATATATATATAGAAAGAGTGAGTGAGTGAGAAATAGAGAGAGATATTTTGAATGAGAGAGGGGGAATAGGAGGTCGGTCCACAGGGGGGGGGTGAGCTGGTATATGGGGATATTAGGAGAGAGAGGTGAGGATGAGAGAGAGATTATATATATATATGTATATATATATATATATGTGTATATATACATATGGAGAGAGAAATAGATAATTTTAAAATAGGAAAAAAAATAGGAAAATTATGTGGGGTACTAGGACAGTCATGAGAGGACAACGTGGAACTGGGGTTCGGGTTCGGTCGAGTCGGGTCGGGCCAAAATAGGACATGGGGCAATAATTGAATTAAAATAGGGTATTTATAATCATGGGCAAATAAATAACATACGGGGACTCCAATAAATGGGACACAAGTTGCAGGCGGAGAGTAGGCTTCATGTGGGCCAGGTCCGTACTTTGGGTCGACTAGGTTGGATCGATGTCGGGTCCCGAAATTAAATTGGAAATTAAATCAGGTTTTACGACAGAAAATAAATCGGCCTAAATTGACCCGGAAGTTGTGCGAAGGAAATGGAGCACAAAATGAAGTGTCTGAGTGGGACACGTAGGTCATGGGTGGAGAGCGTCTCGAGTAGATCATTCATGAGAAGTTGGTTTCGAGAAAATGGCTGATCTGGTGCTCTTAAATTAAAAGCAACGACAACGTGTAAACGACGATCAAAAATAAAAGTGGGAATAATATTCAACGATTAATTGGTCTAAGTTGACCCGAACTTGCGCGATACAAAAAGAGCACAAGGGAACAAGTTCAAGTGGGACACGATATATCAACAGGAAGATAATCTTGCCTACTTCAAAACCCATGAAGAGAGTTTACAGAGATTGAAATCCCTGACGCTCCAGAAGTCAAAATCATGGAAAGGTACATTAATGATGAAAACAATTTAAATAAATAAAATATTTATCGATAATAATTCATTTAGAAAAATTTAAAATAGCCCTGAAATTCAGGGGGCTTACATATATGTACATAATTGTATTCATAGTATTGTAATAAATATAAATATGAATATGTGTGTATATATATACATGTATAATGGTATATAGATATTTATATATATATGGATATATATACATAGGATATAGAAAAAGAATAAGAAAAAGAGAGAGAGTAGATCCAAGCCCAGGCCCATGGGAAACCACAGTAGCTACAAATCCTATTAGCTGAGCTACCCCCACGAGAAGCCCGACCCCAGTTTAGACACTGTGTATATATAGGAAACCCGAGCGGAAAAAACGAAGAGAAACCTAAGCAAAACCCTAGATGATGCTCGACTTCCGCACCACCACCCATCTGAAAGCGTCGCCCCAGGCGTCGCGCACGCCTACACGACGCCGGCGACCGGCCAGATCACCGCCGCGCAGGGCCAGGCGCGCGAAACCAGCAGGCGTACGACTTGGAACACAGTAACAGCAGCCTGACGAGGCCCACTTCGTGTGGTATTTTCTCCGTGCACGTTCGACGGTTCTTCGAACCGTTTGTTCAGGTATGGACTCTATATATACCTCTTAATTCCCCTTTAGGTAGATTGAATTATTCAGCGATAGGTTGCCCGAGAAATCGATTAGAAGATTGATGAAAACCTGTTTAAAACAGAACACTAGTTCAGTCCAAACCCCCATGTTCGAGGATCGTTCCCGATCAATCCAGTCCAATATTAGAAAAACTATTTGAAGACAGTCCTAGACACCATGTAGGGCTTCGAATCCCTTCTTGCGGAATTTGAATTCATCGACTACTCGCCGAGAAATCGAATCCCAAAGTTTCCCAAAAATCTGTTTTCGAAACTAGAAATTTTGTTCCACACGACGTGCGTTACGCCAATCCGGACG
Source organism: Iris pallida (assembly GCA_029216955.1). Taxonomy (NCBI): domain Eukaryota; kingdom Viridiplantae; phylum Streptophyta; class Magnoliopsida; order Asparagales; family Iridaceae; genus Iris; species Iris pallida. The sequence continues at coordinate 17,590,715 of JANAVB010037417.1, forward strand.
AAGTGGTCGTGAAACGAACGCATCGAAAGCTGCATAATGGTTACATGGTCGTGTGGGCTTTGACAGAATTCGAATTGGTCGCGTGTGCGCGACGAATTTGATACGTATCCGTCGAAATTCACCGTATCGTGCACTTTACAAATTCTCCAATTACTTTGTACACGTTCGTCAGATCGAGACAAAACTTGTGCTAACAGAACCGTATCATTTTTTTGGTCCTGTATGCCAAGTTTGGTCCGATTCTGAGACCGTTGATAAAATCAGCATTTTACGGGCCCTACGGTCCCACTCAACGGGCGATTTTGTGCACGGCCCACCAGAATCCAACTTTGGACATACGGTTGGGTTCGTATCTGAAAACCGGATCTGTAGACTTGTAGTTTGACGACTTTAGAGACCGTTGACTCTGACACGCTTTTCGGTGCAAAGCGGGTCCAACGGCGGACATCGTTTTTGCCCGAAATTACCGTTTTGCCTCTGTGTCCAGAATTAGACTTAAGGACAGGCAATTCTAGCTGATTTGATACTTCTGGACACATTGGTGATAATTGTTTTATCATCCGACAATGTTTGTAGATATTTTCTCTAGGTGTCACCATTAGTTGGTTAATTCCTATTTTTTTTGTATTTCGGAATTAGTACAACTTTATATTTAATACCTAGACTAGATTGACCCTGTTTGACCAAGTTGACTAGTTGACTTTAGTTTGACCCGGATTAAACTAGAACTTGTCTCGTTGACTTTAGTTTGACTCTAATTTGACTTTAGTTGACCTAGTGGACTTGTTGATTAGACTTTGACCTAGAAGGACCTAGAACTATCTAGAATGCACTGTAGATTACTTTTATTTCATGTTAGACTCTTTTGTGACTTGTGATTGCTCTAAATAGGACACTGTGACTCCAGTTGGACATCTACATTTATCAGCGACTTGGATTACCAGGCGAGTAAATTCTCTGATCTTTTCATGCTTCTTTGGATATGTACTCTTGTTATAGACTAGTATACTTGATGCTGACACGACGTTCACACGGATCAGTACCCTCTAGATCTTTTCATGCGATGTTATTCCCTCGGATACATCGAATATGTCATGTACATGTACTTTATCATGGTCATCATGTACTCCATGTATTCATATTTATCCATGTGCACTCATGTACACTCATGACCATATGAGCTCCATGTATACAGTAGTTGTTATCCATGTGCAATAACATAACTTGCTTCGATCCTTGTGTATTGGTTGGGGGCAGGGAGAGTGTAGTTGGTTATGTGATCATTATCCCCAGTAGTTATCCATGTGCATTCCATAGCTGTATTCATGTGCAACCCAAGCTGTTTACATAACCAATTCATGCTCTGATTCACGTAGAAGGTTACATTCTTTATTTATCATATTTATATCTCAGTTATATCTTCTCTCCTATTGATTTCTCTTTACAGCGATTCATGTATAGTTTTCTATAGCTTGCTTTATATGTCCATTCCTGATATGAACTGTTGTGAGAGATATGTGCTCATTCCTGTCCTGATTGGACCCGTTGATAAAATTTTACAGGTACTTGGAGTTCACAGTTAGCCTAGAGGACACTGGTAGAGCTTGGAGTATTTACCTAGAGGTTGTTCATTTTCTGTATTGTTTGTCTTAGAGTTGTATTTGAAATCTTGTTTTTGTTTAATAGAACTTTCTTGGGTGTATGTCGAAGAAAATATGAAGGTTGATTTTACAATAGAAAATAAGTTTGTAAGGCCTAGAGGTTTTAGGAATTGAATGATACGAGAAAACAATTTAAACAGCTTAAAGATCTCATAAACTTGAGTTAGAGGTTTCGGATCAAAATTGGGACAATGTGAAGAAATATGGAAATTGATTTAAAATGAATAATATTGATTCTTAATAAGAAAAGGCATGCTTCATGAGAAATGTTTTGAAAATTTAGAATCCTGCCTATGATAATCATGGTAAAGATTTAGATAACGGAAGGTTGTAAAATCTGGATGGTAAACATATGAGGATTGAATTATCATAGGGAGACTAGTAAGGTAAAGATACGATTGGCAATTATGATCAGGTAAACTTCAGGGTTTCAGAGGCAGATGATACTTGACTTCCCTCAAATCTAGATCTTTTATTGTGACTCTCTAACCGTTCGTAATATTTGAATAATTATTTGATCGTTCCTTAACAGTATTCTCTCTCTAGAACTGTATCCCTAAATTATTTTATTCTGTAACTGATTTTATTTCGTGCTTCAACTTGATCTTCTTTACTTTGTGCATTAATTGTCACCTCTTGAACTTCTATTTTCTATTTTGGATCCTTGACATTTCTTACCATGACTTTGATATTCGGAGTGTAATACTAGCTGTTACCCTCCAACAAATTGTGTACAAGGCCCAGATGAGTCCATTTTCATGTGGGCATATCGTGTCCCATTAAACTCATCTCCTTGTATACTATCCTTTTGATATGACTTTCGAATCAAAATGACTAACTATGATCTATACCATAATACCAACTATTTTCGATTTCAATTAGAAATCCAACTTGACTCACTTCTTTTGACCCGACATGTGTTGGTGTTCTGCTTGATTCCTTAAATGCTCAACTTTGTACTTTATCTTGATGGCTTGACCAGTTGTTCCATCACCCTATTAGTTTAACTCTTTTAAGGTGGGTAGAATGCCTCACTACCCAGCAAATCCTAGTCATTGTGAACCACATTGATAAGTTCACTTAGACTATTTAATTTCTTTCATCATTATCCTTACTTATATTTTGACTACCTTATGTTGCTAATTTAGAACCAGTTTTGCAAGCTTATCTTCTTTTCGAGCTTGATCATGACATATATTATTGGGGGTCGACACCCACTAACATATTGTCTAATCAGAACCGGTGCAAGATGGTTTGATCAACCTATTGTACTTTGGTTCGCTTTTCATATATTATTCTATGTGGATGGAGACATAGTTAAACTTTCCCTAGAGTTTCATCCGCGAAAGCCTTGACAATTCCCCTTTGAACTATTTTGTCGTCTATGAGCCACGTATTGTACTCAATAACATCGCCTTTGAACTCTTTATTTTCTGCCTTTTCACATATTTCAGAAAGACAATACACTATACTTATTAGACAGACCCGAGGTATCACATATAGTTTTCCTATCCAAAGGAAGAAATTGATTCAATTCTATATCCTTGCATCATCCTTTAAATCCTAATTCCTTTGACCGACCAGTTGACTTGGTCATCCTTCTTATCATCCAACATATTGGGATCTTATTCAATTGAATTAAACCAATTGTGACATGGATTTCAAATCCTGGATACTCGTGCTCAGACTTCAATGACCTCATTCTCTATCTTGCCCAAACATCGATTCATCCTGATTGATCAACTTAGATCATATTGGGACTAAAATTTTCTTATATATATATATAGTGTGCTTGGATTTTTTTTGTGCTATTGACAAGTCATGATTTAAACTTTGATTTTCTTGATTACATTTGGAATTAGTAACCCTTCAGAGTTAGTTACTAGTTATGTTCTTTGATAGTTGCCAATTTCATAAAGGTTGGTAGACTGCCCTACGGCCTTGATGATTGGCGTTTCCTTATCTTTCCAACTGGACTCCCTAGACTGTTTGTATGTTTTATACCGATGACTGGCTTGATCTAGTATGACGTATACACCTCGGTGAGACATTCAACTCCTATGATTTGACCATGATCCTGCATATGTTATTCTTCCTAATGGTATGATTAAGAAATTTTTTTTCTTAGAGACTTTGATTGTTGGGTGTTGACCTAGAAGGAGTACGACCGACCTAAATTTCGAGGACAAACTTTTTGTAAGGTGGGTAGGATGTGAGCACCCTGATTTTTGGGTTGATTTTTTTTTATTTTCTGATGGAATTATTTCAATAAATTATTTCATCGTGGTTATTTTATTCTTAATTGTACTTCTCCGTGCCTTTGATTTTTGGAGCGTCACAGATGTCCATCTCTGGAAACTTCCTTCTTGAGTTTTGTAGTGGACAAGATTATCTTCATTTTGATATATAATATCCCACTCAAACTTGTTCCCTTGTGCTCTTTTTGCTACGCTTAACTTCGGGTCAATTTAGACCATTTAATTTATAATTACTTTTTCCACTCTTTTATTTGATCGTAATTTGCACATTACCGTGTCTTTTAATTTCGGAGCACAAGACTAGTCGTTTTCTCGAAACCAACTCCTCATGCATGATCTACTCGAGACGCCCTACACCCATGACCTTCGTGTCCCACTCAGACACATCATCTTGTGCTTCATTTGCTTCACACAACTTTTGGATCAATTTAGGCCAATTAATTATCCACCGTAAAATATGATCTGACTTCCAATTCGATTTCGGGACCCGACATCGACCCAAACCTGTCAACCCAAAATATAGACATGGCCCTCATGAAGCCTACTACCCGTCCGACACTTGTGTCCCATTTTATTGAGTCCCCACATGCTACTTATTTTCCATGATTATAAATACCTATTTTATTTTAACTATTGCACCATGTTCAGTTTTGACTCGACCGGGCTCAACCGAGCCAAGCCCCAGCCTTGTAGACTTGTAGCCCGTCCATGCATATATTTTATTGGTTACAATTGTATTATTTCTGTGCATGATCTAGATAGTGTATTTTATTTAATATTAAATGATTTATAATGTTATCTTATTAAATATTATTTTAATTAGAGTATTATATTATTTCTTTATATTTTATGGCTTGGATGTATACATCCTATATGTATAGGAATCATTATATATGTACATAATTGTATTCATAGTATTGTAATAAATATAAATATGAATATGTGTGTATATATATACATGTATAATGGTATATAGATATTTATATATATATGGATATATATACATAGGATATAGAAAAAGAATAAGAAAAAGAGAGAGAGTAGATCCAAGCCCAGGCCCATGGGAAACCACAGTAGCTACAAATCCTATTAGCTGAGCTACCCCCACGAGAAGCCCGACCCCAGATTAGACACTGTGTATATCTAGGAAACCCGAGCGGAAAAACAAAGAGAAACCTAAGGAAAACCCTAGATGATGCTCGACTTCCGTGCCACCACCCACCTGACAGCGCCGCCCCAGGCGTCGCGCACACCTACACGACGCCGGCGACCGGCCAGAGCGCCGCTGCGCGCGGCCAGGCGCGCGAAACCAGCAGGCGCGCGACTTGGAACACAGCAACAGCAGCGTGACGAGGCCCACTTCGTGTGGTGTTTTCTCTGCGCACGGTCGACGGTTCTTTGAACCGTTTGTTCAGGTATGGACTCTATATATACCTCTTAATTCCCCTTTAGGTAGATTGAATTATTCAGCGATAGGTTGTCCGAGAAATCGATTAGAAGATCGACGAAAACCTGTTTAAAACAGAACACTAGTTCAGCCCAAACCCCCATGTTCGAGGATCGTTCTCGATCAATCCAGTCCAATATTAGAAAAACTATTTAAGGACAGTCCTAGACACCATGTAGGGCTTCGAATCCCTTCTTGTGGAATTTGAATTTATCGACTACTCGCCGAGAAATCGAATCCCAAAGTTTTCCAAAAATCTATTTTCGAAACTAGAAATTTTGTTCCACACGACGTGCGTCACGCCAATCCGGACGACGTGGTCGTGAACCAAACGCATTGAAAGCTGCATAATGGTTACGTGGTCGTGTGGTCTTTGACGAAATTCGAATTGGTCGCGTGTGCACGACGAATTTGATGCGTATCCGTCCAAATTTACCGTATCGTGCACTTTACAAATTCTCCAATTACTTTGTGCACGTTCGTCAGATCTTGACGAAACTTGTGCCAAAAGAACCATATCGTTTTTCTGGTCTTGTATGCCAAGTTTGGTCCGATTCTGAGACCGTTGATAGAATCACCGTTTTGCGGGCCCCACGGTCCCACTCAACGGGCGATTTTGTGCACGGCCCGTCGGAACCCAACTTTGGACATACGGTTGGGTTCGTATCGGAAAACCAGATCTGTAGACATATAGTTTGATGACTTTAGAGACCGTTGACTCTGACACGCTTTTCGGTGCAAAGCGGGTCCAACGGCGGACATCATTTTTGTCCGAAATTACCGTTTTGCCCCTGTATCCAGAATTGGACTTAAGGACAAGCAATCCTAGCTGATTTGATACTTCTGGACACATTGGTGATAATTGTTTTATCATCCGACAATGTTTGTAGATATTTTCTCTAGGTGTCACCATTAGTTGGTCAATTCCTATTTTTTTGTATTTCGGAATTAGTACAACTTTATATTTAATACCTAGACTAGATTGACCCTGTTTGACCAAGTTGACTAGTTGACTTTAGTTTGACCCGGATTGAACTAGAACTTGACTCGTTGACTTTAGTTTGACTCTAATTTGACTTTAGTTGACCTAGTGGACTTGTTGATTAGACTTTGACCTAGAAGGACCTAGAACTATCTAGAATGCACTGTAGATTGCTCTTATTTCATGTTAGACTCTTTTGTGACTTGTGATTGCTCTAAATAGGACACTGTGACTCCAGTTGGACATCTATATTTATCAGCGGCTTGGATTACCAGGCGAGTACATTTTCTGATCTTTTCATGCTTCTTTGGATATGTACTCTTGTTATAGACTAGTATACTTGATGCTGACATGACGTTCACACGGATCAGTACCCTTTGGATCTTTTCATGCGATGTTATCCCCTCGGATACATCGAGTATGTCATATTCATGTACTTTATCATGGTCATCATGTACTCCATGTATTCACATTTATCCATGTGCACTCATATGTTATTCATGTACACTCATAACCATATGAGCTCCATGTATACAGTAGTTGTTATCCATGTGCAATAAGATAACATGCTTCGATCCTTGTGTATTGGTTGGTGGCAGGGAGAGTGTAGTTGGTTATGTGATCATTATCCCCAGTAGTTATCCATGTGCATTCCATAGCTGTATTCATGTGCAACCTAAGCTATTTACATAACCAATTCATGCTCTGATTTACGTAGAAGGTTACATTCTTTATTTATCATATTTATATCTCAGTTATATCTTCTTTCCTGTTGATTTCTCTTTACAGCGATTCATGTATAGTTTTCTATAGCTTGCTTTATATGTCCATTCCTGATATGAACTGTTGTGAGAGATATGTGCTCGTTCCTGTCCTGATTGGATCCGTTGATAAAATTTTACAAGTACTTGGAGTTCACAGTTAGCCTAGAGGACACTGGTAGAGCTTGGAGTATTTACCTAGAGGTTGTTCATTTTCTGTATTGTTTGTCTTAGAGTTGTATTTGAAATCTTGTGTTTGTTTAATATAACTTTCTTTACTATCACTCCTGGTTCTCTTTCTTGTGGATTATCTTATCTATTTCATCGTGCTGTTATCTATCTTTAGAGTTGTGATTGAGATAGTATCCTTATGTGTTGTCCTCCGTCTGGAGAGTATAGCATATTGTTTATATGTGACTATGACCTAGAACAGCGTTCTACCGTAGACACTGTAGCGTAGGCTGGACGTACCCACGTGTCGTGTCCTAACGCTAGGGTGCGGGTCGTGACAGAACAACCTAGAAATGACGCATACAGAACGCGCACGGGATAGTGATTGCACGAGTATGAAATACAAAATGATTGAGTAGGTGAAATTGAATCGAGAAAAAAGTTAGGGTGTACGAATGGATGACTTAATCAAGAAAATCGATACGGATCGTATACGAAAAGTTAGCACGATGGGATGATAGCTTCATGAAAGGTTTGATTTTGAAGTTACAAAAATGACACTAAGGATTGGAATGAATGTTTCTCGATAATTTGAGTTAGCAAGGAATGGTGCAAATTGAGAAAATACGTTGGTCGATGACTTAAGATAGGCGAACAAATATACATGATTTTGGATTTAAACGAATTAACCTTGTAAAGGATTCGAGGGATAATGATCGAACTTGAATTTGAATGTCAAGGAGATTATCCAGTCGGACGATAGCATCATTCGTACGACTCAAAATTAGTTGCAACGAAAGATCGTCAGGTTACGCATATCATCGATGGTGTTAAGGCATATCAAAGATCGATATACGATTACTCGGGGGCACTCTAATTCGAGGAATGATGATCTTGCAAGTGTTATTGTTCTGACGGATGCTACACTTAGGATTTTGTTTGAAATAAATGTGGAAGAAAACAAAAGTGTCGTATTGGTTACGCGGATAACCATAGCGTCGACATTTTTGTCTTGTACGAGCGCAACTCTAGCCTCGCACATGCGTTGCGTCAGATTTGGGGCAATAGTTCCGCGTGAGCGCTGACATAGTAATTCATGTCACGGGAATGATCGAACTCGGAAAATCAGGACGCAACAAATTTGATTGTCTTGACTTGTTGGTTTAATGCGAAGGAAAATTCGAGGATGTTTGGACTTGCGATTGACGATTGAGTAAAATTGAGGATTGAATAGATACAATCTACGTATTAAGAATGAATTAGTCTAGACACAAAACAAGAGTTACATCCCAATGACGATGATTATTCCGCGGGAGCGTACATGATGATTTATGCCTACCGTGGATAATCTGACTCGCGTAAGATCGGGGTGCAACATATTGCTAAGCTAGACGATCTTATGACCGAATACGTGAGTTGGGATAAATGACTTAGGAAATAGGGAAGCAGAATTACGGTTTAGCGACAAGTTTTGCCGTAGCGTGCTTGACTTGGACGGAATTGATAGGTAGATTATGTCGAACGTGTTCGAAGAGATAGACTATGCGAAATGGCTTGATGAACGAGTGATATTGATATATCGATGAATTGGTTGAAACGTGAGTTATCGTAGGATGGTTTTGCTGAATGACTCAGACCCCGTGCGAAGAATGTCGGGATATTTGTAGAAAATTGATGCTCGATGTTTAGAAATCGGACTAATGTGAGATTGTGTAGAAAACGTCGTACTATCAACTTGGTTTAACCTTAGGATGGGGTCAGTGTTGATATTGTTGTTTGGAGACTATGATTCCAATACTGATGGATGACTTTAGCCTAAAGACGTCGCCTAGCGATTAGACAGACGTCTCGGTACAGAGCGGTAGAAATTATGGAGGGACCACTCATGAGGCTCGGTTGACATGCACGTATATCAGGGACGTTCGAATATGTGCACGATCTGACTCGAGTGGTGATGGCGGATTCTCTATCACGAGGATTGGCAGAAATATATGTATTTCGGGGATGCCTGGAATATATGCACGATCCAACTAAGTGATACGTTGAATCAAGTGAGACTAGAGGAATGGAAAAGGGTCGAGGATTTTAAAAAAATCATATTTCAAGGAAAGGATTGGTGGTAGTGCGATCATTAGATTGAGACAAACTTGAATGTTGGTTGATCGGATGGTTTGCCTAAAACTAAGTTGTCCGTGTGCGCAACGAGGGTAAGTTACCTAAGTTGAGATATAGTTGTTCGAGGTGAAAGATAACCATAGCACGAGCTTGGCTCGGATTTGAGAAATGAATAGGAGAAGTGTGTGCGAGAAATGTAGAATGTTGAATCAAGTTGTAAGTCGATAAGTGTACTCAGTTAGTTTTGAGGAAGAAACTTTTTCTGAGTGGTGTATGATGTATTGCCCTATCCCCTCAGTCAATCGGAGGAATCGAAATGCCAACGGCGTTCGGACATAGCCTTACAACGGCTTACTCGGAGGCCCGCTCGGTCGAGGTGACTCCTCGCTCAGGTGGGGTAGTTTTGGTGAACTCGCCTCATCTTAGCCTTCACATAATAAATAAATCACATGTTTTCAACTTTCACAAATATGATTGATAATAAAAGAGATGAATCCACATAGCTAAGGAAATAATCCCGACGTGTCGAATTGAGTTAGAATACGGAGAGGTCCAACGGTCGGCTTAGAGTTGGTGCACGGTGTGCTTTGAAAATGACACTCAGTTCTTCGTCCCATGGCTTGGGGAAGAAAAAGTTGGTCTTCGCCACAAGCTAAGAGTTAGCCTAAGTCATAGACGTCGCCTGCATAAATGCTTCATAAAGCATGCACGGTCCCATCGTCCAAGGCTTGACGCAGTCCTTGTTCGTCAAGTTATTGCACGATTAAGTTAGGCTATCAAAGTATTTTCTAAGCATTGTCCAATGTTTTCTTTGGTTGTCGATATTACTTGGTTTCACGATCGTAAGGCCTATTGTATAGGTATGTCTTGGGCGGTAGTGTCACCAGAACACAAATTAGTATAAGAAAGGATGTTACAGACATATTATTTTTATGGCACGGGCTACGGTTGATTCATTGAGTTTAGAAAAAAGGGCTTCAAATAGTTGTTCCTGAGTTGAATGAAATGATAGGGCAAGAAAGAAGAATGCTCGCGACTATGGGTCGTCGATGCGGTCTCAGATGTAAGAAGTATGGAACTAGGCCCTGAAAAAGATAGTAACACTAGAGGTAGAATGACCGTGTGAGACGTCAGTTTAAGTTGAGTCTTGCTTGGTCAAGGGCTACTTGTCGACAAGGTAGAGTTTCCTCGAATGGTGACCCAGGCGGCCAAAGGGACCGGTTCTTGAGAAACATGTATAGCTTGTTGCTGGATGACCGTACGGGTTAGGTGGGACTGTCAGCAGGAGGCTCGCTATCTCGTGCTGAAAGAGCGTCTGTCTAAGAAAAGCTAAAGAGTCAAGGATAGCGCTGGGCGTTAGTGACCAGTTCATATAGATGAGTCGGCATGGCGACAACCCGCATGTGTGCATTTAGATTGAGTCGAGTTGAATGTGTGTGTATGTTAGAACAAAATATTGGGCCTAAGATTTGGCTGCAAAGTAGGCGACAAGCTTCGGCACAAGATGTGGCATCGAGTCTTAAGTTGTCGGCATATAAGTTGTATAATTTGGATTTGAGTCATCTTGAGTTTAAGTCAGAAAATGTTGCAAGGCAAAGTCGGTCAAGTGACATTCAGTCCACAAGTCTTGATTGGGTCAGGTGGTAATTAAAGTAGCAAGGGCCGCGAGGCGGCAATATGGTTAAGTCACACTGAGTTTGCGAGGCACGACATATGGACTTGTATCACGGCCACATGGAAATGTGGTATTATCGTGTAGTCACGTCTCTGATTATGTGTCGAAAGGCAAGCACGACATAATAGGTTAACGTTGTTGGTACGAGAAGGGTCTAGAGACAAAGTATGAGTTGTCGTTGTTGTTGCGAGCACGGGATGGCCTAAAGACACAAATTAGGCCAAAGCGTCTATGCCATAAAACTGACCCTAAGACAAGAGTAGAAAGACAATAAAAAAGGATTATATTGCACAAAGTAAATGAACATGTCAGTTTTGTATAGGTGGACGAGAAGCTCATTCCACCAGTACAGTTGAGTACTGACACCCACACAGTTTTCATGTGCAGGCACAGGTAAAAACTCGGGGCTTGGAGCTCGCTTGGATGCGTCGAGGCACGGAGTTCCTTGGCGATTCGAGGCGTACGACCGCGTGGAGTCTAGATGTAACCACCATTTTTCCATAATGAGGGTAATTTTTAACTTTTGTAAAATTGATTATTTAATAATAGGTTTAAATAATATTATTAATTTATTAGTGAATTTTGATTATTTTAATATCATTAAATTAGTGTTTTATGATTTTGTTCTTTGGCTAGCGTAACCTTAGAGCTGCCTAGCCTAGAGACTAACCATGACCCTGGAGGCCTAACCCATGTGATTAGATTAGCTAATTACCACTTTTTAGGCTAAGGGTATTTTGGTCATTTTGTGACTTTTGAATTATTTAGAATTTTAATTAATTGGTAAATTTTAGATTATTTTAATAATATTTAAATTGATGCATTGTGATTTTGGTCATTTTTAATATTTTAATATTATGGGAATTTTTATATTTTAATATTGATTTTACAGGATTTGTTTAGTCGGGTTTAAGTTTCGTTTCGTTCCGACTTGTGTTAGTAACCCGGGTAGCTTAGAATCTAGACGGAACCCAAATATTAGTTAGTCATGGCCCACAAATCCCACTAGTTAATTTAATAAGTTTATACTAATCCCACTTGTTAGATTGGTTAATTTAGAGGCTTAAATTTAACCCTTTTGATCCCAAACTTGAACCTAACTTAAAATTAACCAAGATGACTAGTTGAGGCCTTATTGGATATTAGTTAGTTTTCTATGCATATTAGTTAGTTTTCTATGCATATTAGTTAGTTTTGAATCCATAGGATGCACCCCCATGCATGTCCCCACTTTAGATTCAAGTTTGAGGCCATTTGGAGCTCTTTAGAGCAAGTTAGAATTGTGTCTTGTGTCCTACTTATTAGATCTCAAATTAGGACACCTCATGTGTTTGGTTTAATGTCTAATAGGTTTAATTGTGTTTTAATTTCAGTTTTACACATGTTAGAGGATGGATTGATGTTATTTAGGATGGTTAGAATAAGTTTTATTTGGATACCCATGGTTAGATCTAAGTGATTTAGTCTACATGTCATATTTTTAGCCTCAACTTGTCATTAGTGTCTCTTTATATAATGGACTATTTTGTATATATATAATAGGTATGTTAGATATATTTCATATATTAAGATGTGTGTGGATATGTTGTTAGTGGTTTGCTTGTGTTAGAGGAGAGGGGAGTGTGGTTTGATGTGTGTCTTATGTGGTGTGGAGAGTGAGATGTGTTTCTTTTGTCCAAACAACCCAAATTTGTCATAATATTCATCCATATTTTTAGTAGCCATAGCAACTTAGAAATGTCATAACTTTTAGCTTAGAACTCCGATTAATCTTCCGTTATTTTTAAAAGAACCGTATCGAAGTTAGCTTTCTAGACATAGGCATTTTGTGTAACCTATGAGCCTATGTAGTATGGATATTAAGTGAATGTAGGTATCATAGGTATTTTTATGATTCCGGGAGCTTCCAGACACAAAAATGCGATCCGTTTGAAGTTTGGAAAAGCTAATAGGAAGGACTACAACATACTTTAATCATAGAATTTCCCAATTGGTACAGTATTAATTTTAAGTAGAAGAGTGACTATACGACATAGGTATTTTGTGTAACCTATGAGCCTATGTAGTATGGATATTAAGTGAATGTAGGTATCATAGGTTGTCGAGTATATGTATGATATAGTACATATATATTATTGTTAGGTAATATATGTTAGTATGTTTGTTAGATGTTGGTTAGTAGAGGGTTAGATATATTAGAGTTTGTTATATGTTAGTGTAAGTTATATTTGTTAGTATGAGTGTTAGTTAGATAGTATAGGTTAGTATTTTATTACATATTTGATATGTTGTTAGATAGTTTGATGTTAGATATCTAGTATGTTAGATATTGATATGTTAGCTGGTTATGTTAGTTCTAGATATTGGTATGTTAGCAAGTTAGTCTCTATAGGTTATATGTTAGATATTAGTTAAGATGTTATGTTAGTACATTAGATAGTTAGTTAATTAGATATTTGAGGGATATCTTGGTATCTCATGATACCAAGTTAGTATCTTAAGGTAAATATGAATTATCTTTACCTTTAAGGTAAATGATTAGTTTACCTCATGACCAAGGTATTGATTTTAGGATGTCAATATGACCAAGGTTGATATGGTATCCTAGTGTTAGTGGGTGGGTGTCTAAGTATTTGAGTTTGATTAGGTGATGTTAGATTGTGGAAGGGTTATATAGATAGGTGTATATATTTTTGGGTTATATAGTATCTATATATATTATGAGAGCATATAGATATGTGTTTTGGTTCATAGTGAGGATATGTATATACTTGATGTATGATATCTATATGTATGTGTTATGGTAGTACTATATGGATAAGGATATATGTGATATATATGTATGTATATTATATAAATAAGTTTGTGTGCCTTGTTAGCTATGTGGTTTAGCTATGTGCCTTGATTAGGCTATGTGTTAGATAGCAATGGTACTAGTATACTTGATTGTTTAGGCCATAGACTTGTTTAGACCTACAATTGACTAACCTAGACTAGTTTGACCATTGTTGACCAAACCCTAGCTAGTTTGATCACATTAGACTAGTTGCCATAGTTTGACTAGATTGTTGACCAGAGTTGACCAATAGTTGACTTCGACCGAGATTGACTTAGACTCATATAGATTGCATTATAATTTCAATTACTATATAAATTGAACTATTTATAACCTGTGTTGCTCTAACTAGAACTCTGTGACTCCAGTTGGCCATCTTTTCATATCAGTTATTCAGGGTATCAGGCGAGTACATTCTCTGACCGCTTCATACTTGTTAGGATTTATATTCTAGCTCTAGATTACTTTACTTGATGATGTTACGTTGTTAACATGGATTGGTACTATATGGATCCTTTCATGAGATGTTATCCTCCTCGGAAGCATCAGGATACGTCATGTCATGTGCTTTTTACGTACATCATGTATTCATGTGCTTTCATCATTCATGTGCACTCTTGTGATTCATGTACTCTCATGTTCACAGAGCCCCCATGTATACTTCATGTACACCTATTTATGGGCCCCCATGTAAAATTATGTGCAATAATATAACTTGTCTGGATCTTTGTGTATTGATTGGGGTACGGAGGAGTATAAATGGTCATGTGAATAATTCCAAAGTAGTGTAATCATGTGCAAACTCTTTAGTGTAATCATGTGCAAATTTAAGCCGTTCACATGTCTATCTTGTACTCTACATCACTAGCCACTGATAGTTCTTCATTTATAGTAGATATTTCCTTACAGTCATCTCTTTTACTTCAGGTATATTCTTCAGCGTTTCATGTATCCTACTCTATAGCATGCTTACATTTTCTGTCATGATACGAACTGCGTGAGATGTATTGTGCTCATTCATAAAAATATTACAGATGGTTGCCTTGAGCACACTTGCCCTACTTGCTTGGGATCCGAAGATGGTATAGCTACCTTTGGCCCCGACACTCAGGAGCAATCGAAAAATTAGTTTAGTAGACTTGCATTAGACTTTCATTTGAACTTGTATTGTAATGAGTTGAGATCTCGACTTTGTTTTGAGATTGTTTGAGATATTATTATTTTAGTAGTTTATAACAGTTGTTGGAGTTTGGAGTTAGTATAGCTTTATGATTCTGTGTTATCTTATCGTGCTTAGACTGTGATTGAGTATTATCATATCTTATACTTGTCCTCCATTCGGAGTTGGGTTTTGACAAGTACATTATATAATTGTGTGAGTTGTTGTTTAGATAGTAATCTTGTACAGTGTTCTACCGTCGATTCTGCGGTGTAGGCTGGGCGCTGTTACGCACTGTGTCCTTACACAGGGTGCGGGTCGTGACACTAGACTTATACGGGACATAATGTAAGGATATCGCCTTTCGAAGCATCCGCTGGTTCAAGACTTGTACATGAGAGATGATAGAGAGCTGAGTGACTTGTAATGTGAGAAGAGTGAGCTTGAGTGACTTGTAATCTTGGTCTTGTGCCCTATTATAGTCCTTGTTTCAATATCAATAAAGTGCATCTTTTGAATGACACTACCAAAATTCATCGCTTAAGCGATGACCTATTAGCGACGGATTAAGTCCGTCGCTACTAGCGACGGACTCCTGACTATAAACTAACGGTTTACCGTCTAATCACAGGCAATATTTTTTTTAATTTTAAGGGTGAAAAGTTGTCGCAAACCCGTTGGTAAGGCGTCGGCGAAATAGCGACGGACAATGTAGCCGTCGCTAGGTAGTCACTCCTTAGTCAATATTTGCTTGGGAAAATGCTAAAAAAATTGCGAGAAATTGGACGACTACGTAGCGACGGATAGTCCGTCGCCCAGCTGATGAGTTTTAGCGACGGAAAGTATTGATGTCGCTACATAGTCACTCAGTTGGCGGGAAAATATAAAAAATTCGTGAAAAATTTTACGACTACTTAGCGACGGATATATCCGTCGACAGTCCCTCACTAAATAGCCAGCCCTAACTTAAATTTAACCGACGGAGGGGAGAATTATTCAAATTAAAATTTTTCTCTCTTCTCTCTCTCTCTCGTTTGGTGGTTGTGGGCGGCGGCCGGGGGGGGGGTGGCGGTGGTAGCCGGCGGTGGGGGGGCGGAGGGGTGTCGTGGTTGGGGGTGGGTGATCGGCTGTGGTACGAGGCCGCGAGGGCGGGGGGCGGAGGTAGCCGGCGGTGAGGGGACGGAGGGGAGCCGTGGTGGGGGGGTGGTCGGCTGTGGTGGGAGGGCGGGGGGGATGGAGGCCGCAAGGGTGGGGGCGGAGGGGGGTCGGGGGTGTGGGAAGATGGGGGTCGGCTGCGGTGGGAGTGGGGCAGAGGGGGGATGGGGGTATGGGGGGCGGATGGGGGCCGGGGCGGCAGGGAAGGCCTCGGGAGGAGGGGGGAGGGAAGGGTGGCGGGGGTCGGGGGCGCCGGGGTCGGCAGTGGTGGGAGTGGGGGTCGCAGGGGGGTAGTGCATCGGATTGGGGCCGAGGGTGGTAGTTGGGGTCGACGGTGGTGGGGGTGGGGGTCGGAACACACACACACATATATATTCGTCACACACACACACACACACACACACACACACACACACACACACACACACACATATATATATATATATATATAAAATATATATATATATATATATATATATATATATATATATAGGAGTATATATAAACTTTGGACCGAAACCGAAACTGAATAATAAAATTTAGTATATTCAAACCCGAAACCGAACCGAATTTAGTGTATTCAAAACCAAAACCAAAACCAAATAATCAAAACCGAAACCAATACCAATACCAAAACCAAAACCAAAACCAAAACCAAAACCAAAATCGAATAATCTAAACTGAAACCAAAACCAGAACCGAAACCAAAACCAAAACCAAAACCAAAACCAAAACCAAAACCCAAACCCAAACCGAAACCAAAACCAAAACCAAAATTTAGTTGTTGGCGCGTGTTTGCATAAACAAAAAGTTGTTCTATTACAAACTTTTGAAATGGAGTACAAGAGTACAATTTGAATTCTGGAAAAGTACAACTATAGGAATCTGATCAGAAGACGATCACTTTATCCCTTGGACTATGTGAACTTGAAGTCTAGAGCCTCTGAAGAATGCACCAATAATTTTGCAAGAGTTCTTGATCTCTGTGCGTGATCCTTTAACAATGATTGGAAACTCTATTTATATAGTTCTGGAAATAACAGTTTTAGCAGTTATTCTGATGTACACGGGGCTGGGTTGCGCCATATTGGGTTGCGCCAACCTCATGTTGTGCCAACTTTTATTCAGTTATCAGTCGTATACTAACTGTATTTAGACACGTGGCATCATGTGATTGAGATGCGCGTGGTCGTGTACAGGATAGTAGACACATCTTGAGAGATTAGTGGCATGTGCGCCACGTCATCCTGCTTTGGAAATAAAAATTGTCTCAACTTTATCAGGTTGTGCGAGCTTCAGTTAACAAGTTGAACTGCGTCTGATTAGACTGCGCCTAGACATGTGGCAGCTTTTGAAAAAAAAATCGTTCAGATTGCGCCTAGGCGAAACTAAGAAACTTGTCTGGATTACACCTAGACGCAACTCATAAGATGTGCAGGACAACTGTCAGTCCAATCTCCTCGAACGGCATAATTCGAGGGATTCGAAGAGATTTTTCTCGTTTACTGTGTTGTCAGTTGTTAGTGCTGTCAGGTAATGATGGCCATTAAATGTCAGACGCCATGTAGATTTTGGCACAATGTGACTTGGCGCAGTCTGACATCAGGCACAACCTGTTCAGTGGCGCAGCTTGATCTCTGAGATTCAAAACAGTGGCGCAGCTTGATTGGGGCGCAACTTGATTACTGAGTAGTAGATACATGGCGCAACTTGATTTTTAGGCCCTACAAGACCCCCTTCAAAGTTTTAAAAACTTAAATTATTTCAAAGTTTTGAAATACTTTGAATTTAAAAAAGTTTTGACAGAGTCAAGTTGCGCCAATCAATGCCTGGTCATCACAATTAAATTTCTTTCTCGAAAACACTCAATATCCTCTTCGTCTTTCGAATTTTCATTGATGATTTTCAGTTTCCCATGAGGAATATGAAGAGTCAATTTGGTGATATATATATATAGGGGTTCATCTTCATGCTTTATTCTTCACTTCTGTAATTTCGATGGCATCTAAGAAGGAGATGGAGACCAATGTTGTCACCAAAATCATGTCTTCTGAAGTGAAACCCGACATCACGCCTTTGATTTATTTGTTGGAAGCTGACCCGGCACTGAGGGCGGCAAACTTTCTAGACTGCTTCGGGTTAAACCCAATCGTCTTTAATCGCTCGAGTGTTGGGCCATCCTCTGAAGAGAGCGGCGATTCGGAGGAATTCCTTAAACTGGTGCATCGCTCGGGAATCCATAACATGCAAGAATTGGATGCCACCCTTCGTCAGACCGATGAAGACAAGAAAAAGGAATAATATTTAAGCATGACAACTTTTTATTCTCTTTTCTTGTGTCCTTGTATGTAGGGGTCCACCCATCTTTTATGCAATAAAATCTAAAATTTCTGATATATTGTGTGGCTGTGATTTCAAATGGCGCACGTAGATGCGTTCCTTTGGCTAATTCAATGCTTACTGTTTTATTGAGGGACACATAGCAGTCATCACATGGCTTCAATTGCCTATTGTTTAGTTCTTTTCTAAAAAATAGGCTCCTAGAATGACGCGCCTGTTTCATTATTAACACTTTTAAAAGGACAACCAGAAATGAAAGAGTCATTCATAGTTTCTCAAAACAAATGGCTTCTCACAAGGTCTTACTATTTATAAGTTCGCTTTCGCTACTTCATTCCGATGCTATTCGTTTGCAAGCTGTGCCTTCAAAAATTGGTAAGTCTTAAAAAGATCAATAGTATGAGTATTTTTCTTTTGCGCCACTATTGAAGATAGGTACTGATCTGCATGTTGTAGACACCGTTGATATGCGCTGTTTTGATATGTACCTGTTGATCAGTGCACACTATTAAGATGCGCCTGTGCTTCTGAGAATAGGCACACATTGCTGATATGCGCCTGTTGATCAGCGCACACTGTCGAATATGTGCCTGTTGATCAGCATACACCGTTGATGTGCGTCTGAGCTTCTGAGAATAGGCGCACATTACTGATATACGCCTGTTGATCTGCGCATACTGTTGATGCCCGCACAGTTTTGATAGATTTTTCTGACTTTTCTTTCTTTGTTCATATTTGCAGAAGTTTGGTTGGCTAACTTCTTCAAAATTGGCACCGGTGACCTGGATGCTATGGAGAGCATTCTTTTGACACCTACATCAGACAGCTCATGTGATTCTGACACTCAGATCAGACAGCTCAGGACTCTCTGTATTCCGGAAGGGTCTTCCTTAGATGGTAGGAAGAGCCTTTATACATGAGAGTTGGATGGTGGAGAGACAGAATTAAGAATCGTATCACCAGGGTGATCTCATTCCTAATTCTCCTGACGAGTCATCTTCTCTCCACCAGTTGTATTGATAGCAGCTTATCTTTGAGATGCTGTACTCTGTGGTTCTCCTCTCGCCTTTCTGAGAGAGAAGACCAGAGTTGATTCCATTGTCTGGCTCATTGCTTCAGGTCGAGACGACGACGAACTGGCACCAACGATTAAGAAGATCCAAAGATGTAATAGACCTTCATGTTATATTTGGAATAAAAATCCGAGATGTAATAGATTTTTATTAAGATGTATCTATGTTTTTAAAGAAGGAATTTAATTTTTTTGTGGTGATAAGGAAAATAGAATCAAAGAGAAATAAGGATGTGACAAGTACAAAATTTAGAAGTATGGAGAATGTGAACTCTCGTTATGAAAAGTGAACAGTCACTCCGATTTTCGAGAAAAGGACACTGAATGAATGAACAGTCACTTCAACTCTCGAGGAAGAGAATAAATGAATGAAGAATCATGTCATTTTTTTGAAGAGAGGACAATGAATGAATAGTTATAAATGAACGAATAGTTATAAATGAACGAACAGTTGGGCTTCTTTCAAAAAGTTGTATCAGTTCTTGAGGTTGACTATCTAGTTGTTCTGTCTATAAATAGAACAAAACTTTCATAGATATCGTCACCTTTTTTTTCTTTCTGTATAAAATGTCTTCCAAAGATTTGCTCATTCCAAAGCTTGAAGGAAAGACCGAGGCACCACCTGCTGAGTCTCCAGTGCCTCCTCAGAAATAAAGGGGTGAAGGCTTAACTGTTCCTGCACCAGGAGAGGACTTGATTTCCAAGCTAGTGAATCCTGGGAAGACTGCTGAAGAAGAGGCATTGAGGATGGCTGCCTGCAAGTTTCTTGTGAGTTCAGACAATGAGATGTTTGAACTATTAGCGAACTATGTATTTAATCATAAAGGATCGGGGCCTCCTCCCTGTCCTTAATATTATGTATTTCCATTCTGCTTTTGAATAAAATAAACTTTTATTTACATCATGTCTCTGAAATAAAGTATATTTTGCCTTTATACATAATATTTCTTGAGAAATTTGCCATTGATAGGCTCCATTTGAGAAAACTTTATTTACCACATACGGCCCTTCCTATTTTGCCTTAAACTTGCCTTTGCTCATATGTGTCATAGTCATAGGACGTCTGACTGTAAGAACTAACTCGCCTTCCTGAAATGTTCGCACTCTGACTTTGCTATTGAAAGCTTTTGAAATCTGGGCTTAATAAAGTTCGATGTGCTGTTGAGCTAATAGTCTTTTCTCATCGAGCGCCTCCAATTCTTGAAGCCGAAGACGATCATTATTTTCTGTAGTAAGCTCGTTAGCAATAGCGATTCTCAATGATGGAATTTGAATTTCCAGAGGTAGGACAGCTTCACATCCATATACTAGAGAAAAGGGTGTGCAACCTGTGGGGTTACGGACAGTAGTGCGATATGCCCATAGACATTCTCCAAATTTGTCACTCCAATTACGTTTGTTAATAGTGACAAACTTCTTAAGGAGTTTGATAATGGTCTTGTTGAATGCTTCAGCCAACCCATTAGCCGCAGGATTATAGGCCGTAGAGGCAACATTATTGATTCTGTTGTCATCATAGAACCTATTAAATTTTTGGCTAACAAATTATGGCACATTATCATGGATGATTCGACGAGGGACACCAAATCTGTATATCACATGATGTTTGATAAAGTTGATGACACTACTCATTTTTACTTCAGCCAAAGGTATAACTTCTGCCCACTTGGAGAAATAATCGATTATAGCCAAGATTAACCGATGTCCTTTAGATGAAGGAGGATTGATAGGGCCAATTATATCCATGCCCCAAGCTTCAAAAGGCCATGAAGCAGCAGTCGGATGAAGAAATTTCGACGGTTGGTGAATGAAATCTGCATGAATTTGACATGCACGACATTTTCTTGCATATTCAATAGCATTTGATACCATAGAAGGCCAGTAGTAGCCCATACGTCGAATACGATCGTAAAGTTTTAGGACTAGGCTGATGTGCTCCACAAACACGATCATGAGCTTCGCGTAATATCTGCTTTGCTTCATCACCAGCGAGACATCTTAAAAGTAACCCATCTAACGTTCTTCGATAGAGAGTTTTAGTAGTATGATTAGTAGTATGATTATAGTAGAATCGAAGCGATCGGCGACGGATGCTTGTAGCTTTCTTAGGATCTTTTGGCAAAATGTCATGTACTGCAAAATCAATGAAAGGTGCTCTCTAGTCCTCGCTACTGACATTGACTTGAGTTAGATTGTTGAATTCAATGTTGTAGTTGTTTTCAACACAAAATAGTTCTCTATTAAAGATAACAACCATTTGTTGTCTTTTGACTGGAATTGCCAATACCGCAGCTAGGTTAGCTAAGGCATCAGCTTCTGTATTGCATATGCAACGTACATGTTCGATGAAGAACCCTTTGAATGAAGAAGCTATCCTGGTTGCTGCTTCATGGTATGGTTCCAAATCTTGATGTCGAACTTCATAGTACCTCTAACCTGATTAACAATCAGCTTAGAATTGCCATATACTTCGAGATATTCAATGTCCAATTGTTTGGCCAATTGGAGTTTAATAAAAAAAGTATTGTATTCCGTCACATTGTTAGAGCACGACTCGTCTAAAGAATAAGCCCTTTGAATAGCTAATCCATTTGGTGAAACAAGAACAATTCCTACTCCAGCAACAAGAGTACCTCCAGGTCCAATTCTAGAAGCTCCATCGAAGAACAACCTCCAGGTAGAAAATTCTTCTGAGATCATATTTGATTCCAATATTTCGTCTGGAATCTCATCGTAGAGTTTAGATGTTTCAGGGACAGGATGAGCTGCTAAGAAGTCAGCAAGTGCCTGGCCTTTTACATACTTTTGGAAAACATAAACCATATCATATTATGCTAATAATATGTCCCATGTGGCAAGCCTGGAATTGAGTGTACTTGACTTCTTCATTAAGACCCGAAGAGGATTGACTCGGGAAATAACATGAATGGTTTGGCCGATGATGTAATGCCTTGTCTTTTGAACGACAAACATTAAGGCTAAGTATTCCTTCTCTACCGGACTATAACGGTGTTCAGCTCCAATTATCGTTCGACTAAGGTAGTAGATAACTTGTTCATGACCTTCTTTGTTTTTCTGAGCTAGCAAAGCTCCTAATGAATGATCCATTGCATGGACATACATCAAGAAGGGTATTCCTGAGATCGGTGGCACAAGAACCGATGGTCTCATTAAATATCACTTTACGTCATCAAATGCTCGTTGACATTCTTTCGTCCAAACGAAAGATACATCTTTCTTCATTAACTGAGTAAATGGTCTACAACGTCCAGATAAATTCGAAATGAACTGCCTGATGTATGCAAGCCGATCTTGGAATCCTCGTAGCTCTTTTAGGTTGCGTGAAGGATGCATCTCTTGAATGACTTTGATCTGATCGGGATCAACATGTATACCCTTAGAGGTAATGACAAAAGCGAGAAATTTGCCACTAGAGACACCCAAGAAAGACTTGGTGGGGTTAATTTTGAGTTGATGCTGGCACATTAGATTGTTCTTAAATCTTGAATGTGATCTTCCTTGAGACGACTTTTGACAGCAATATCGTCAATATAGCATTCGACAGTCTTTCGCAGATGATCTCGAAAGATATTACTCATAGCCCTTTGGTAAGTTGCACCTGCATTCTTAAGACCAAATGGCATGACTGTGTAAAAGTGCACTCCACGAGGAGTACGAAATGTCTTTCATCTTCAGGATTCATCTGGATTTGATTATATCCAGAAAACCCATCCATGAAAGAAATTCGTTCGAATCTACATGTATTGTCGATCATGACATCAGTAATTGGGAGAGGGAATTCGTATTTAGGGCAGGCATCATTGAGATCCCGAAAGTCTATACAAACTCGAACCTTTCCGATCTTCTTTAAGACTGGTACAACGTTGGCTACCTAGTCAGAATGTTGTTCTTCTCTGATAAAACCGCAAGCTATAAGCTTTTTGACTTCATCATCAATTGCATCCATCATTTCAGGCTTGAATCGTCGTTGTTGTTGTTTGGCATTCGGCAAAATATTAAGCTTATGAGTTGCAATTTGAGGATCTAATCCCGGCATATCTTCATAACTCCAGGCAAAGACATCAATATATTCACGAATAAGGTGAATTAATTCTTGTTTATCATCCTCTGGAAGTTTTTGCTAATAAAGATTGGTCGTGATACGCCCTTCTCTCCAATATCGATTTGGACCAATTGATCCTCAGTAGGTGGCTCTCGTTGTTCAAAACGAAGTTCCCACCGATTGTCCATCCTTTGTGCCTAAGGGTCTTCTTCAGGAGCTTCTTTAATGTCATCTTTATCATCTTCCGAAAATTCGACAGACACCATGTTAGAAGATACTATCATCCTATGAACATGACCAATGCTAGTATCAAAATCCTATGAGATAGAATCAGAAGAGTTAGATCGTTCTTCTTTATCAGATTCAGAAGGTTCTGGAGTTGGAAGTGGTGAAGCATAAACTAGTCTCCGCTTCATTTTACTGTGATATTGTTGTGATTTTCCTTTTGGAACAGCAATACAAAGAGGAGTTCGCCTTTCTTTACCGTTGTTGAGGCCTGTTCTGAAATCAAAGTCCATTTTACGGACGATTGCTTTAGATTGTGGACTATAGCGACGTAATTGTAGCCTTCCTGTATCATCTCTATTATCATTATAGAGCATAATTTTTGGTTCTTCCCTTTTATTGAAGAATATAGGCTTTTCACCTTTCTTTCGAGACGGTACTAAGAAGTATGACTCTTGTATTGAATCCAAGGATACCATATTTCACAGAGATGATACGACTTCTATTGTAAGTGGTTTAAAACTATCTAGTATATCCAAGTAACATTGAGTATAGTAAGAGACATCAGTATACTGCAAAGGAGATGCTTTATTGATTTTTACACCATCATTTACAACAGGAACTTTAGCCTTAGCAGGCTTAGTTAGATTGATGACAAGAGGGGGAGAAGAAAAACAAAAAGGAAGAGGGGGCTTCTTGCAACGAAGGTCGATTACAAGTGGCTCGGAAGAGGTGAGCTTCCTTTGTTCCTGACTATCACCCTTAGGCTGCTTCTCATGGAAAAGAAGATAGATAGTCAGTGGTTTAGAAGACTGAGGACAGGAGGTACGTCCCTTGACCGGGATCACCAGAGTATCATTTGGTTTACACTTCTGTTCTTCATCTGTATCCATTGCCAGTACCACCTTCATGAATTCCTCTTTGTACATGCGAGAATCGTTGCAGCATGCTTCAACTCCTTTGAAAGGATTCAGATCTGCAACCTATTTCTGGACTTCTCCATTACCATCCACATATTTGAAACATTGGTGGAGAGTAGAAGGTACAATATTGTGTTCATGGAGGAATGGTCTTTCTAACAAAGTATTGTATGAGCCATGATTGTCAATTACATAAAAGGTCACCTTTGTACGAAGATTGCCAATTTGAAGTTTTAGGCGTATCTTCCCCAAAGGTTTACTTCTTCCTTGATTGAACCCCAGGATAGTAGTGATAGTTGTAGAAAGGTTATGCACTGGGATCTTCAAAGCATCCAGTAAAGACTTCGGCATGATGCTAAGTGCGGACCCTGGGTCAATCAAAATGCGATCGACTTTCATGGTGTCTACATACCCCGTGAAATAGAGAGGATGGTCATAACGATTATCTTCTGACAATATGTCATCTTGTGTAAAAGTAATATTGGGCATTAATTCAAATACACTCTGACAATGTGCACAGCTGACTGGCTCCTTTTCATGCTTCTTGAGAAGAGTAAGACAAGCATCAGCCTGCATCAAGGCTTCACTTAACATTTTTCGAGTTTCTTTTGAGAGACGTAAGAGTTCAAAGATTGACAATATCGCTGGAGTATTGGCCAGTTGAGCCAATATATCAAAGTTATATGGCTTTTCAAGTCCAAGAGACGAGGACTTTTTCAATGCTTTGTCAAAGCAAACATGTTGTTTTTCCTTGTCTGCTGACATGGGTTTAGAAGGAGTTGGTTCAGCTACCGGCGGGGATGTAGACAGTATATTCTCTGCAGGAAAAGATAATGTAGGAGGAGCATCAGGAGATGTAGCAGGATTCTCTTGATTTTTGGAATATTGCCGAAGATAGGGTTTTCCAGATCTAGTGCCCGTTAGAATTTCTTCTTCTGCTGCTGGTTCAAAGGATACCATGTTGCAGCTTTTAGATTTAGCTTTGGAGTGCTTCTTTTCCTTAGAAGAGGAAGACGTTTCAAAATCTGCCACCAGATCTGGGTGAATCCACATAATCTCTCCTCTGTTAGTCGATAGTAGAACAAGACCTTTATTTTGGGGAGGTAGAAGATTCACAATCTCAAGAGTAGTCCTTGGAATGAGGACAACACCATCTTGTACAAGTTGTGGTAGAAAATTACCGAATTGTAGAGAAAACACATTAGCAGTCACCGTCTTCTCGTCCTACTGAAAAGTAATTGCTCCAGAGTTGACCAACTCCTGGATTTTGCCCTTGAGCACATAACATGCTCTGGTTGGATGCCCTATAAATCTGTGATAAATACAGTATTTAGGGTGATCGGTTTTACCCACTTCTTTCGATCGTTTTGCTTCAGACAGTTGAAGCTTATTACTTTTGATCAAGCAATCAAAGATGCTCAAAGTATCATCTTCATCGAAAGAATACTCTTCTTTTGGACGAGGTGTCTTCTGCGGTGGTGTTGATGGAGTGGATGTTGTCTGAGTAACATTGACAGCCAAAGACTCTTTGCCTTTGAGATTGATGGCCAGTATTTCTTTGCCCTTGTGGTTATTCTGACGATTATTACCACCGGGTGTAGAATGTTCGTCTTGGTTAGGATGAGTCATCTGAACTTCTAACTTTTTTAACTTTTTGACACTGACCTCAGCTGCCTTGGCATTCACAATAAAAGAGGGCCAATCTTAAAATTGTGTAGCTCCCGTCCATATACTGATAATAGGCAACAAGTTTGATTTGTAAGTGTCTATAGTTATAGCAGATGGAGTTCCTAAAGGCATTTTCAGTGCCTCTCAGCAAAATCTTTCAATGAAACTCTTCGTGGATTCATTGTGCCTTTGTTTAATCTTAATGAGGGCAGACATTGTCATGTCCTTGACTCCCTCATAAAATCGTTCCAAGAACATTTGCTTAAAACCAGCAAAAGAAGTTATGCAGCCATCAGACAAGCTACGATACCGGTCGTATGCTGCGCCGGCTAAACAACCGACGAACACTCTTGTAAGAAGAGCATCATTTGGCTGTAGTTGGTCAGTCATCACTTCGAATTGATTAATGTACTGACCTGGAGAAGTGCTGCCATCAAACAACATAATGGTCAGAAGCTTGTATTTAGGATGGAATGGAACCTCCTTCCATTCTGTAGGATATGGTTGCTTTATGCCCAATCTTTGTAGACCATCTTTCTGCTTGAAGGCTTCAAACTGAGTACGTAAGAGTTTTACAGCCTTATTAGCATCCCCTGATGTTTGAGAATTGGTGGACTGGTTAGAAGTGTTAGGAGGAGGAACAGCGTGATAATTACCACCCCAGCACCAGATTGACTGGGATCAGCTTGAATTGGCACAGAAGCAACCTGAGGAGGCGGTACCCCCAGACTGACAGGTACAGAAGATGCTATAAGCTCCAGATTTCTGGCAAGATTTGTAACCGGTGGCACTGTATGTTGAGCCACGATTATTGTGTGCATACTTGTAACTGTTTCTGCCATGTTCTTCAATTTGTCTTCTAGTGCAATAATCTGTTGCTCCTGACTGGTTGAAGTAGAGGCATCTTGATCTTCCGTAATGGTATATGCCGTTACTTCTCTTGCTGCCATTGATGAGATAGTTTGTTCAGAACTTTCACTATCTGCATCAAATTCAGAAAAAGTGTCCTCTCCTATATGAGCGATGGGGAGATCTTCTTGATTAAAGACACCTTGATTCAAATTTCAATTTCTTGATCTGGTGTATTAAAAGACACCTTTACTGGATGCATGAATCTGATCCAAGTATTGCTGACTTGAATTATAGGATGTATTACGTCTTGGACGTTTTTCACACCAGTGCCTTGAGAAGTCATATTGATAGAAGCATATAATAGCTCGTCTTTATTTTCTATTATATGTTCGAAACTTGAAGCATAGTTCAGACGATCGAAGACAGATCGTCGAGCCGATTGGCAACAACACTTGATGACGACTTCATGAAGGTAGTGGCGATCTGAAGAGTGATCTAGAGGTAAAGGAGACAACCCTGTAATCTTCCATCTTTGAGTAAGACGTTCCTGGAGATCAGTTACCACTACAGGACGAGAAGAAGTCGGAGGAACATATTCCTTAATGATGTTAGGAATATGTCTCCTATTCTTCAGATGTTTAGTTCCCTGAGTGTACAAAGATGTACTTAACTTATTAGCATAAGTGGTTGGATCTTTTTTTTCAAATTTTGGCTTTTGGTACAGGTTGGCCTTTGGCATAGGGTTCTTACGTTTCACCAAAGTTGATACTGGTTGATGCCTATTGAGATAAGCGCGTAAATCAGAAAATTCTGCTCCAGGTGTCTCTGTTTGTGATACCCTCAATTTTCCTTGCTTAGATCTTGAAATTTGTAAGGTGGGAAGATCTTGACCAGACCCCATAGGGGTAGGCAACATGCCTGTTTGATCAGTATTCTTTATGATATCAGAGATCTGAAGACCTCTGTTCAAAGGAATAGAATCTGATATATCTTCCTCTGAGTCATAGACTAGGGAAGTTTTAGAAAACACCAAAGGGTGCTTTCCTTTATTTTGTAGAGGGTTAGCTAAGAAGCGTTTCCCTCTATTTTGCTGTTGAACCATCTTAGGCACAGCTTGCACGAGTTGAAAAAGTGTCAGAGGTCCCTTCCCTTTGTCCTATCTAGTGCTAGTATTAGAGCATTGCTTCTCCAAGTTCAGAACTGGAGAAGAAGAAGGAATATCCAAAAGACTAGTTCCTTTGGGTTGCGACAGAGCAGCAGACTGTGCCTTAGTCACTGACTGCTTGGGTTGTGCCATAGCACTACGGACTACTGGTTGCACCCTAGTAATATAGGCTAGTGGTGGTGCCTTGGCAGCAACATGGGTAGACTGTGCCTTAACAACAGCTTGTACAGACTGCACCTTGGCAGTAAAGAAAGTATTAGACTGCACGCGGACAACAGGATGAATAGGTTGTGGACGGGCAACAGAAGCAAGA
Source organism: Iris pallida (assembly GCA_029216955.1). Taxonomy (NCBI): domain Eukaryota; kingdom Viridiplantae; phylum Streptophyta; class Magnoliopsida; order Asparagales; family Iridaceae; genus Iris; species Iris pallida. The sequence continues at coordinate 17,619,553 of JANAVB010037417.1, forward strand.
TGTGCCTGGGCCACTGAGATAGATTATGTCTTGGCCACTGAACGCTCAGGTTGCGCCTGGGCAATAGCGACTGTGGGAGACTTAGGAGCCCACACAGTCCTGTTCTTGATAATAGCCGTACTTCGCTTGTTGCTCTTGGTGCTAATCATATCCTCATAGGCTGTCTGGTTGACTTGAATAACCAGAGTCTTCTGTGTCTTGCTGATCGACGCAGTGTCACATTGAGTTGTCTCTTTCTCGTTGGAGGAGAAAGTCGTCCCCAGCAGAGTCACCATTTTGTTTGTAAAAACAAAAAGTTGTTCTATTACAAACTTTTAAAAAGGAGTACAAGAGTAAAATTTGAATTCTGGGGAAGTACAAATACAGGAATCTGATCAGAAGACGATCACTTTATCCCTTGGACTATGTGAACTTGAAGACTAGAGCCTCTGGAGAATGCAGCAGCAATTTTGTAAGAGTTTTTTATCTCTGTGCGTGATCCTTTAACAATGATTGGAAACTCTATTTATAGAGTTCTAGAAATAACTATTTTAGCAGTTATTCTGATGTGCACGAGGCTGGGTTGTGCCACATTAGGTTGCGCCAACCTCATGTTGTGCCAACTTTCATTCAGTTATCAGTCGTGTACTAACTGTATTTAGATGCGTGGCATCATGTGATTGAGATGTGCGTGGTCGTGTACAGGATAGTAGACACATCTTGAGAGATTAGTGACATGTGTGCCACGTCATCCTGCTTTGGAAATAAAAATTGTCTCAACTTTATCAGGTTGCGCGAGTTTCAGTCAACAAGTTAAACTGCGTCTGATTAGACTGCGCCTAGACATGTGGCAGCTTTTGAGAAGAAATCGTTCAGATTACGCCTAGGCGCAACTAAGAAACTTATCCAGATTGTGCCTAGACGCAACTCATAAGATGTGCAGGACAACTGTCAGTCCAATCTCCTCGAGCGGCACAATTTGAGGGATTCGAAGAGATTTTTCTCGTCCACTGTATTGTCAGTTGTTAGTGTTGTCAGGTAATGATGGCCATTAAATGTCAGACGCCACGTAGATTTTGGCATAATGTGACTTGGCGTATTCTGACATCAGGCGCAACCTGATCAGTGGCGCAGCTTGATCTCTGAGCTTCAAAACAGTGATGCAATTTGATTTTTGGGGCACAACTTGATTACTGAGTAGTAGATACATGGCACAACTTAATTTTTAGGCCCTACAGAGCGAGCCAGAATCCTTTGACGGAGATCGATATCGGTATCGGTATCGGACTATTTAATTGAGTATCGGAATTGGTATCGGTATCGAACTAATTATGTTTAGTTTTTCTTACGATACAAATTTTTACATCCAATTTGTAATAGATCGTTACTTCATTGATCGTACATGGATGTACCAGCGGGTCAACCTCCTCGGTGGTAGGTACTTATAAGTATTGACCGTATCGGTTGGTATTGGTCTTAGCGAATTGGTATCGTCCTATCCGATATGTATCGGCCGTATATCTAGGATTCGTATTGGCCTTTTCGATTTGGTATCGGCCATATCCGATAGGTATCTGCATATCGGATTAGTATCGGCAGTATCAGATTAGTATGGTGGAAGGTTTAGTAACAACTGTACTTGGATTTCTCTCTTCTCGAGCTAGATTACCATTGCAAGAGAGTCATGAAAGCGTAAAAAATATACTAAATATTGATGTTTATGGGAGTGATTGGCCAGTTAAAGTAACATTCATGCTTCCTTTTCCATCCGGAAGGAGAGATTAAAAGCAATAACATATAGAGTTGTATTTTGGGAGATTACAAGAGTTTTTCTTCCAAAATTCAACTCTATATGTTATTGCTTTCAATCTCTCTTTTCCTGATGGAAAAGGAAGCATGTATGTTACTGTAACTTGCCAATCACTCTCGTAAACATCAATATTTAGGAGATTTTTTACGCTCTCGTGACTCTTTTGCAATGGTATTCTAGCTCGAGAAGAGAAAAATTCAAGTACAGTTGTTACTAAACCTTCCACAATACCAATTCGATACGGTCGATACTAATCCGACACGGCCGATACCTATCGGATATGGCCAATACCGAATTGATAAGGCCAATATAAATCCTAGCTATATGGCCGATACATGTACATATCGGATAGGACGATACCAGTTTGCTAAGGCACGGCCTATACCAAACCGATAGACCGATACTAATCTGATACGGTCGATACTAAGTACATCCGGCCTATACCAGTGGATCCCCCAGTTACTGCATGGTGGGGCCCGGAGTACCCCCGGACTCAGTTACATCCGGTTATTGGTGAGTACATGATTACATAGTAATTCTGTTTGTCGTACGATACAGATTTTTACATTGAATCTGCAATAGATCGTTACTTCTTTGATCGTACATGGATGTACAAACGACAACACGAGAGCAGAATAGGTGTGAGTGATAATTTTCAGGCAGGCGTGGAAGTGTTTCTTAAGTATGCCATAAGCAAAGCTCAGTACATGGACGGTAACAAAATCAAGTGTCCATGTGGTAATTGTCCCAATAGACGTTACGAAGAAGTGGTGACTGTGATAGATCATTTGACCCGTAAGGGTTTCGTACGTGATTACTGCATATGGTCATCGCAAGGTGAACTATATGCAGAAAGACAGGTTGGAATGTTGCTACTTATGCTTTTGATGAAAATGTTGCAACAGATTTTGCCATGGACGACGGATGCTCTGTTGATTATGGAGACCTGCAGAATCGTGCACGAGATATGGTGTACGATACGGCATGGCCTAATTTTGATCCAGAGGATCCTAATTCCGAGGTGAAGGAGTTCTATGATATATTTTAGGATGCAGATACTTCTCTATATCCTGATTGTGAGACTCATTCCGTACTGTCAGTGACGATGCGGTTGTTGAACAAAAAGTCCGATTTTAACTTGCCACAAGCTTGCTATGATCGGATTACACGACTAACGATGGAGTTCTTACCGAAGGAATCAAAAGAGCTCATAAAAAACTTTTACAAGTCAAAGATGATGGTCCCATAACTGGGATTGGGGTACGAGAAGATAAATTGTTGTCGCAACGGATGCATATTGTACTACAAGGAGAATGAGGACATAGAAAGTTGCAGCTTCAGTAATACGGATTGTTACAAGCCAGTAAAGAAAAAATGAAAGTCAACTAGAAAACAACGTCCTTATAAGTATATGCATTACTTATCGATCACGAAGCACTTGCAGAGGATGTATGTCTCTGAATACAGCTGAACACATGACGTGGCACAACGAAGAACGCACAAAAGACGATGGAGAATTGTCACATCCTTCGGACGGAGATACGTAGAAATATTTTGATTTGTGTCATCCAGATTTTGCTATAGAGCCTAGAAATATACGTCTGGCGCTATGTTCTGATGGCTTTGCCCCCTTTCGGGTACAACAGTCAGATACTATGGATGTTGAAAATATTGTTGAGAAAAATAGATGGGAGGAAGAGGTTGATATACAAGACTTAGCTATCAACCAGGGGAGAAAGAGGCATCTTGTCCCAAATATTGAGGATGAGGAAGAAGAAGAAGAAGAAAAAGAAGAAGAAAAAGAAAAAGAAGAAAAAGAAGAAGAAGAAGAAGAAGAAGAAGAAGAACTTGATGAGGATGAGGATACAGATGAAGTCGACGATGAGGATAAGGATGAGGATGCGGATGAGGATGAGGATAAGGATGATGATGAGGATGAGGATGAGGACGAGGATAAAGACGATGACGATGATTAGATTAAATATCAGTATATATTAAAAACACTTTCAATTACGTGATTTTAGTTTGACCTCATAAAAGCACTTATAACTTAGTGAATTCAGTTTAAACTTCTACATATTCTTATTTCAGATGCCACTCCTAGTTCTTTTCTTCGCGGTGCCACTCGTCGCCCTGCTGATGGCTAGCACTCGTCGTCGTGGTGCTGGTCGTGGTGGTGGTGGTAGACGTGGTTGTGGTGGTGGTCGTGGTCGCCTTCAGCCTTCCCGGGAGACGACCCCTGCTAGCGATCCCGACCCGGAGAGTACCCCGGGCAAAGACTCATCCCGTCGTCGATCTACCACGGGACTATCGACACCTTCGTCGAGGGCGTCTTCATCCGTTTTGCCAGCAGATCCACCAACAGTACCACCAGTTACTGCACAGTGGGTCCCGATGTACCCCCGGATTTAGTTACACCCGGTTACTGGCGAGTACATGTGCGGAGCCACGGATCCTCCGGCGCTACCAGAGAGGCCGATGGGCGAGTTTCGACGAGAGCTATGGCCCGCGGGTGAAGCATAAGTAAATTTAATTTAATTTAATAAATTTGTTTCATTTATTCAAGTTACTAATCCAGTCGTTGCTTCTTTGTAGGTTTTTTTCGTGGGATGCTACCAGGCTTCTAGGGCAGATTATCCGGACTAACTACCATGGCCCCTACCTCAATTTTTCTGAGGTGTCCCTAGACTTGCAGTACCGCTGGCTCGACGAGATGAGGGTATATATATATATATATATATATATATATATATATATATAGTGATTAATTATTAATTACTCTTTAATCAACTATTTTTTAATATCATGATAATTGAATTTGTATGTCAGAGGACCTTCTAGTGACCCCCCATCACGAGAAGGCTATCTGTTGGACCTATAGAAGCGCCACCGGAAAGAAGATTCGGGATGCGGTTTATGACCTTCGAACGGCGCATTCGTAGAAGGAGTGGATCCGACAGGACTACTATGAGTAGCTTTTGGAGAAGATGGAAGCTCCTGCCTTCAAGCAGAAATTGAAAAAAATGAAAGGGAACCGACGGGCCGCTAGCTACATACGGGAGGATCAAAGCCCCACGTAACGACGCTTGCAGAATTGGTGAGATGCCGCAAATTTATTCTACTATCTAATTCGGTACTATTAATATACTTAATTAATTAAATTCTACGAATATTTCGTATGCAGACCCAATAGGCATTGAAGGAGGAAAAAGATGCTGACTCGGTTACCATGCACGATGTATTCCAGCATACCCACAAGAGGCTGAAGGACGGGAGCTTCATCGATGAGAGGGCCAAGGAGACGGATGTAAGTACTTACGTTTATGAGACTTATGTTAGAATTATAAGTATTCAAACTATAACTTAGGTAAACTTAAGATTCAGACTATAACTTGGGTAAACTTAGGATCCAGACTATAACTTAGGAAGACATAGGATTTAGATTATAACTTAGGTAAACTTATTGTATAAACACATTTATTTGATAGGCTGTGTATCGTGAGCCCTTAGTCGGGTTCAGCCATCTGCTGCCGAGGATGTCGGCAAAATGACGCCCGTCGGGACGCCCTCTTTTACGGCCGCTCGCTATGATGACATGTTCGTAGATACCGTCGGCAGCTTTAAGAAAGTGCGCCTGTATGGAGTCGGCTCCCTGGCGCCGTTGTACGCGGCGATTTCGATCCCCCGCCTCCTCCCGTGGCCCCGGCAGACGATGATGTGAGGTCTCAGCTTGCGCATCTAAACGAGGCGGTGTCAGACTTGCGGGCGCAGTTGTCCATGTACTTTTTGCATCCTTCTACTGCTTTCGGTCCGTCTGCTCTCGGTCCGTCTACTGGTGCTACCGGTTATTCTTCCGCCGGGCGTATCTCTTTTGACCCTACTGCCCCAATCGTACCGCCTCCTGCTGTGATGGCCCTTCTCAACCTGATGTTGCCAGAGAAGCAACGCCAACTTCCAAACCATGTCTTAGAGGGATTGTCGCCACACCTGGTGGAAGTATACATGCGTCAGGCGCCGCAGGGAGTACCAGCACCATCGGATGATCCAACTTCTCCTCCTCCTTGATGTTTGTATTCGAATATTTTGAAAATTGTTTAAATATTGAATATTTGTGTGTTTTGTTTGGACAATTTGAAATATTGGATAACGTTGACTATTTTAAATGATTGGTGTATTATTTATGTTGGTTTGTGTTGGTGGATGTTTGGGAATGATCTGTTTTATTTATGTTGGTAGATATTAGGAAATGTATATTGGATAATATTGAATGTTTGGATAATTTGTGTTATTTATGTTGGTGGATGTTGTGTGAACCGAAAATGCTCTGTTTTATGCAAAATAATTTCAAAAAAATTTCAGTTAGCGACGGAGTCATAACTACCAACCGACGAAAAATCCGTCGCTAACTGGAACTATTCCAAGTTAGCGACGGATGGCGACTACTCACTGACGGAAGATCCGTCGGCAAGGTTCTGGAAATATGAAAAATCACAGAAACGGATCGATGGATATTCTGTCGGTAGGCCTTCGCTAGTAGTCGGTACAAGTTTGGCGACGGATAATCCGTCACCAAATCTGCGACTGGTCGACGAAGGAGTAGCGACTAATCCCGACGGAGTAGCGGCGGAATATCCGTCGCCACGTTCTGGAAATATGAAAGATTCACAGAACCGGGTCGACGGATGTACCGTCGCTATTTCTTCGCTAGGCCGTCGAACAGTAGCGACTACAAGCGACGAGTTAGCGACGGAGATTGCGTATCAGACACTCTCTGATACGCATTTACCTATCATTTAGCGACGGATTAGCGACAGATATTGCGTATCAGATACTCTCTGATACGCAATTACCGACCATTTTAGCGACGGATATGTCCGTCGCTAAGGCGACGTGTGATTAACTTTCTGATACGTGCTTTGACGAAAATCTATCGGCCATTCGTCGCGAGATGTATGAGTACGGTTAACGAAAATCCGTCGCAAAATCGTAGCTGGGCGACAACTTGGCGACGGATTGTTTTTAGCGATGAGGCTTTTTCCGACGGATGTTTTTGACCATAATTCGTCGGCCATCCATCGGTATTATCATTTACCGACGGCTGGGCGACGGATAAGGCCGTTGCTAAAGCGATGAATTTTGGTAGTGTGACTTATGTTTTGTTCTAAATTTCTGCTTGCATATTCAATGTCTCTGCTTGGGACTTCTGTGCAATGACCCCATTGCAGCCGCTGTAATCGGCCGTTATAGAACCCGCCTTGCTCGAGCATAATTTAGGCTTGTGCGGTATCACGCCTTAGCGAGGACGATCGCTTCTACGGGAGCGGGGCGTGACAGTTTTTGTCCTTAAGCTTTGGAGGCATTACTTGTATGGAGATCGAGTAGAAATTTTCACCGACCACAAGAGCCTGACGTATGTGTTTACCCAAAGGATCTTAACAGGCGTTAGAGAAGATGGCTAGAGTTATTGGTGGATTATGACATCAACCTGCAGTATTATCCTGGAAAGGACAACGTAGTTGCAGATGCATTAAGTAGAAGAGCATGACCTTACTTTCTAACATCACAGCCAGAGTTATTAGCAGATCTTCCGAAGATGGAAATATAGATCGATCTCCCTACCAATGTGGCATTTATGGCCAGTATGCAAGTTCAGTCCAGTATAGTTGAGAAGATCAAGATAGCACAGTCATCGAATTCTAAGCTTCAGCGACTTAGGGCAGAATGTGAAGCAGGATGAAGAGCAGAGTTATGCATTCACGAAGATGACATGCTCCGACATGGAAGGCGTCTATGTGTACCCAGTGGTGACATCAGGCAGGTGATCATGACAGAGGCTCAAAGTTTACAATATTCAATTCATCCCGGTGGCACTAGATGTATCGTGATATTCGCCAGCATTTCTGGTGGAATGGCATGAAGAGGGAGATAGTCCGGTTTGTCTATCGTTGTTTAGTTTGTCAACAAGTTAAAGCTGAACATCAGAGATCAGCTGGACTTCTTCAACCTTTATCGATTCCAGAATGGAAATGGGAGCACATTACCATAAAATTTGTAACTGGATTGCCTAAATCTCCAGTTGGGAGAGATGTTATCTGGGTTATAGTTGACCGGCTCATGAGGGTAGCTCACTTTCTTCCTTTCAGAATTGGCCAGTCAACGGATCAGCTTGCAGAGATATATCTTAGATAGATAGTCAGACTGCATGGAGTGCCAGTCAGTATCGTATCAGACAGAGATTCAAGATATACATCGCACTTTTGGTGGAGTCTTCAAGAGAGTTTGGGGACTCATCTCAAGTTTAGTTCAGCTTATCATCCGCAGAAAGATGGTCAGTCGGAGCGCACAATTCAAACTATTGAAGATATGTTACGATCCTGTACACTTGACTTCGGTGGTTTGTGGAAAGATCATCTGCACTTGGTAGAGTTCTCCTACAATAACTGTAACCCCGCTTTTCCAAAATTATATATTTTAATTTAGAATTTTTTCGAAAATGTTATTTTGAGTTTATTTGAGAATAGTAATTTTCGGATTTAATAACATTTCTTCGAAATTATATGAATGAAATAATTGATTTTAATTTTGAGGTAATGCTCTACATTAGTTGTAGTGTTCTCCAAGATTCTAACCAATTCCTAACAAATCCTAACAAACTTTGTAACCAACTTCTAACTATCTATTGTAACTAATTGTAATAAATTAAATGTTGAGGCATTTAGTGTTTGCCATTAAAATCTTTGATTTGGAATTTCAATTACAAACAGAACAGTGATACAATGTAGGACTTAGATGTAGTCCTAGGAGTACACTTTTTTTATCTGGGTCCTGTGTCGATGGAGCGAGTGGTAATGCGTTGACTCCGTTGACGATCTAACGACGGTTTTAGGTTCTTTGAAGGTCTGGGTTGCTCTGGATGCCGGAGCTTACGGAGGGGGAAGAAGACGTTGAGTGTCTCTTCCGATCTCTCTGAGCAGACGTGCGTCTCTGTAACTCTGATGATCTGTTTACTTCTGTCTTTGACGGTGTATGTCTGTATATCTCTGTGTGTGTGTAGAAGAAGGAAATGATCCCTCTATTTATAAGTAGCAGGTTGGGCCGCTCATGCGCGCACATGTAGGATACGCTTGTACGTGGGAACGCCACGTGGCTGATACGGACGGGAGAAAGGCGCATGGATGATGCGCCATAATTTATGGGTTGAATCCTTCATGCTTCATTTGTGGCTGGCACATGGCAGTGGAGAGGATCTTTCTGTTGTTGAGATCATGGGTGGTTAGCACCTCTTTATAGGCTGAACTGAGTCAAAGGACACGTGTCGAACGTCCATGGCTCACAGATCTCGAATTTAGTGGAGAGGGATCTGATGAGCTGTGCCTGGGATTCGGCGCATGATTTAGCTCGTAATCTTTAGGGATCACGAACCAGTCTGGGCGTATGGCTTTTAAGGCGCATACGGGGCTTCAGTAGCATGGCTGGGGAGGCACATGCAGCGACTTGACTTCTGTGATCAGGAGTAAGTCAGAGGCGCATGGCTTTTGAGGTGCATACAAATCTTCGCGCACGGCTGCGGAGGCGCATACGAGCGGTTGGTCGGCCACGTGGCTTGTAACCGTCAAAGGAGAGTAATGATGATGCGAACGTCTGCGGTGCTTCATTTTCTGTAGAAAGCTGTCGACTGTTCAGTCCTTGGGGGACGTGCTGCCAACTTTATCACTTTCGTATTAATTGCTTGGTGGGTGACGAGCCGAAGTGGGCACATTGATCTGTGTTTAACTAGGCGCATGGGAACGCGTGGGGTGCATCTTTATGAGGCGCTCGGTACATGGGCGCGTCTGTATGATGCGCGATATCTGACCGGCGCATCTGTTGCATGGTCTATCTTTGATAGGTCCAACTGTTAAGTTCTTCGAGTGCTTTAAATAGTCATTTTGACTTGGCTGAATTCGAAGAGGCAAATTCATCATCGTAAATACAATTTCACTGCACTAACTTCAGAAAGGTTGCCACTTGGCGCATGGGTTTGATTTGCCCTGGCCTACAAATAGCAACAATTTGAGAGAGTTTTGTTGTCTCTCCCTTGACTTCTTGACGAAGATGAACTTCTTTGCCCGAGTACATTCAGGTGCCAAGACGCTCCCCAAGGTGAAGATGCATCGAGTCGTCTTCATATGCACTCGTGAAGGTGACTGTTACATCCAAAAGTCAGGATCGGGGGCTTCCGACGTATGTCGAAGGTGCCTGTTGCATCCAAAGATCGAGATGCTCAAGTCCAGTCTCCGTTATGCTGGAAGAGCCGTAGATCAAAATTACGGTGCTCTCCTCTTTCTTGGGATTTGGTGAGCTCTTCCTCCTGCTAGAGTAGGGTTGATCGCCCGCTCTTGTTATGCTCAAAGCTGCTCCTTTAGCCGAAGCACTTGATCGGATCGAAGTAGAGCACATATGCTGAGACTTCATGATGTGCCTGACTGAGACGTCGAGGAGATGCGCTTGACTGAGACGCTGAAGAGATGCGCCTGACTGAGACGCTGAAAAAGACGCGCCTGACTGAGGATGCGCCTGGCAGGGGGTGCATGGCAGTTTGCTGCGCCTGGCTGTAGTCTTAGGATATTTTTTTTCTAGAAGTTCTCCTTTGTAAAGCCTTTCTTTAGACATGTAATAGACTTTTATATGAAATACAAATCTTTTTTTGATGTCTATACTTTTGCTGTCCTTTGATGTGCCAAGTACTTTATTTGAGCTCCCTAGCGCATGTTTGTTAAGCGCATAGGAATTCTGGCCTATAGATGCGCCTGAAATTCTATGCTTCTACAAGACCCCCTTCAAAGTTTTCAAAACTTTTGTCAAGTTTTGGAATACTTTGTATAAGAAGCATGGTATGGTCTTCAATGGGGCGCATGATTATTCGGAGCGCATGATTGCTTCGCGCATCTGCGATAAGGCATATGCTTCTCTCAGTTTTAAATGCAAATGATAACGCTTCGAAATAACTGAAAAGGATTAATGATGATCTTTCTGGATTATTTGTAGTTATCATTTCGCAAAACCCCAACCGGTGGCTGACGCCACTCTTCATCGATTTTTGCATATGCCCAATCATATAAATAGGCGTCTGATGGAGAGAGAGAGTGCTCCTTATCTTTGCTTTCTTCTTCTTTAGAGTTCTTCTTCCAAAAACCCTAACTTTTTTTTACGAGATGGCTCCCAAAACTTCTCGCGGTGGTGCTGGCCAAGGACAAGGCCGGGGTAAGGAGCCGATGGAGTTTGACGAGGAGGACACACCTGTCGTCACTGTGACTCCCATCGACGTTCGGCCAGCGGTGACGGGTGGGTATCTTCTGAATTTGTGGTTCCCAACTTTTTTAGACGAGTTTGGGGCATACGGATGAGTCGTATCCTGTTGCTGTGCCCTAACTCCTTCTCATCGACGTGCATGGACTTCTGTCCTGATGATGCACTGAGGCTATTCCGCTGACGCGCATGGGTTTAGGCCCTGATTATGCGCTGAGGCTATTCCGCTGACGCGCATAGGTTTAGGCCCTGATTATGCGCTGAGGCTTTTGCTGCTAATGTGCATGGGCTTGGGCCCTAATTATGCGCCGAAGCTTTGCCGCTGATGCGCATGGGTTTAGCCCCCGTTTATGCGCCGAAGCTTTACTGCTGACGCGCATGGGTTTAGCCCCTGATTATGCGTCGAAGCTTCACTGTTGATGCACATAGGTTTAGCCCCTGATTATGCACCAGGTTGCTGATGCGCCCCAAATGTCTTATCTTTAAAGCCTCTAATTTTTTTCTTGTTGTCTGACTTGTTTTTGTTGTGTCAGTATCGATGACTATCCCCTTGCTAAACAAAATCCTTCTGGATGCTTCCCTTTGCCAGATGGGGGTTGACTTCAACGAGGAAGTTACTAACCCAGCGAAGGCTGCAATCATGCTGGATCAGCCTCCCGAGAGGATGTTGCAAATCTGGGATCAGTCGTCTATTTTTCTCTAAAGTATGATGGAGAGCGGCAAACTAAAATCTGCTGAATCCGAGAATATGACTTTCTTGAAACCGGCCTTTCTGTTTGGTGACCATTTGATCTCCACTGAGGTAAAGATACTGAAGATCAAGGAAGACTGGTTCTTTACGGCGAAGGGCGTGGCCCTGTACATGCGGCAGTCTGAGCGTCAATTATCACTGACGGCTTTCTATCGTTTAGCTTCCAAGAGGAGGATGCCGTTGGAACTTACTCCTTCTCAAGGAAGGGCAGTGGGGGGTACCCTTCGTATTGATGTTACTTCAAATCAAAGGGATACCTTGGCCTCTTCGCGAGCCGGGACCTCGTACCATTGCCGAACTTTGCGCCCTGGGAGCATTTATAGTGATGTTCCCCCTGACACTTTTGCCTTTGGCGCTTCGACCTTTGCAAGCCGGATGCTAACAACGAAGGTTATGTATCCGAAAGGAGATTTTCGGGTTGAGGGCTGGTGTCACCACGTGTCAAAGTGGGACGGGCTAACCCTTTGGGTTTTGACTAATTTTAAGACTGAACTGAAAGCGATTGGGCTGACCGCTGCTCTTCGCGCCACCCAAGCAGGTGTCGAACTTAATCGACATATGTTTTTTGCTCTCCTGGAAATGTTCAACACCCAGACTTGTACCTTTTTTACTCTGGTGGGAGAGTTGGGATTGGCCCTCCATGAGATGTATGAGGTATCCAAGCTTCCCTGGGGCTCGGAGCCATATGGAGAATATTTCTCAACAAATGAAGAGATCCAAGTTCTAGAAGACAAGGACTCAAAAATGATAGTTGTTTTCAAGAAGGTGGCGAGCCACCATTATCTGATGCAATGGAGGGAGAAGGGCGGGTCACAGCCCCATGTGACTGCTTGGAGGGATTATGTCTTCAAGCAGGACCTGACGGACCCTTCTAAGATTCGGTTTACGACTCTGCAGGGACTGAGTCACACGGAGGTGCCTCCGACATGAGCCAACTAGGCGAGAAGACTCCTCATTCAAATGAGAGTGGTGATGACGTATACATTTGTTTCTGGCATTGCGTGCACCGGATGTCTCCCAAGGCGATGTTGACTGCATACTTGATTACGTCTTTTCGGGCGGATCTGGGTCTGTAGAGAGAGTGAGCAGAAATCTCATTCTGCCAGTCGTAAAACTGGTTTTTGGTCGTCCTCTGGCTCTCCTTCCCGCGATGGTGTGTAACATGCTGCTGGGTTTGAGAGATTTTGCCGACGATGTGGTCCATGAGAGGGGCAAGAAAGACAACTTTCCCCGAGCTCCATTACATTATCTGATGGGATGGTTGATTCTGCATCATCCAAATGTGATGAGCCCAGGCCCTGAAGATGATTATGTTGAAGGTGATGCCTTTATCCATCGCTTCTATAAGAGAAAATGGCTGCACACCGGTGTCCCTGTCGGTAGGAAGGTTTTGTCTTATTTTCAAGGGTAGGAGATCACCAAGGTCAGTCCCATCTTCATAGATTTCGAGGTTGACCAAGAATTGGAAGACTCCGACGAAGATGCGATCGTCCTGCCGACAAGGGGGTTTCGCTGGTTGCAGAGTATTCGGCCTTCCCATTTGATCTACTGTAACAAAAATAAGTTTTATCTGGAGCCGTATTTACCGAGCCGGCTTGCGCGTCAGTTTGGTTACACCCAGCTGATGTTAAGGAACCCCAATAATAGTCTAGGGTTTATCGGGAGTTTACTGGATGGGGCCCGGGATTGTCAATATTACAATACCGGATGCACGGGAGTTCGTTTCACTACTCCAGTTCACAACCCTCGGCCGCAAATATTGTATTCGACTGTGAAGATGTATTGCGCCAAGAACACCGTGTCCCCAGAATATGACAGGAAGACTAGTTTTATTATTGGCACTGAGCTAGAGGCAAATAAAAACATACTGGTGGCGGCCCAGTCATATTGTCCACTGGAGGTTGCAGGTTATCGGGCTGCTGCTGCAGCATCAATGGAGGGTACTCAGGAAGTGCTCCCAGCTGGAAAGAGATGGGCTGACATGGAGGCTGGTTCGTTTGTGCCAAAAAGACCGAGGAAAGCGACGACTCCGAAGGTGGGAGCTCCGGGGGTGCCACCTGTAGTACCAACGGAATCAGCTCCCGCTGAGGTAAAGACGTCCTACATAGTCTGGTTTATTCTTTGATTTCTGTGACTTATGTCCTCCCTTCTTTTTTTTTAGAAGGTACCGAAGAAGAAATCTCGGATTTCGAAACCGAGTATTAGTAGGCCGATGGAGGTGGCGAGCTCTTCCGACGAGCGCATTCCTCCTATTATAGCATCTCCCAGGGAGGGGAGTGCTGATGATGTTGCTTCTGTGGAGATTTTGGTGTCTCCAGATTATGTTGGAAGAGAAGCTGAAGATGTATTAGCGTCTCAGGTTGCTGAGGTCTCTCGGTTGGTCCGTCAGGAGGGTGGATGACGCCTCGACCAGGAGTAGAACCGACTGTTAAAGGGGTGCCTGAAAGCGTCGGGGCCCCAAAGGAAGTTATGGAAAAAGTCCTTCCAGACGAAGAGAAAGTGTGGAGCTCATCTTCTTCTGACGAAGGCTCGCAGGAAGACGTTGATCCAGCTACCAGAGAGATCGCATTTAGCGGAGACGTCTCCGACAGGAATTTGTCGGCCGAAGTTCTTACCAGTTGTGGTACCGAGGAGCTGGTCGTACACGAGGACTCGTGGCCAAGCCCTACCCCTGTCCCGGTAGTGGGGATTGATGTGGTTGGGTCGGCGTCACTGCCGAGCCCTACACCCGTCCCTAAGGGGGAGCTGATGTAGGTGATGAGATTCATTTTTCGAGCCCGGCTCCGAGGGAGGTTGAACTGTCAGGGACGGACCTTATCGCTTCGAACGAAAGGGAGAGCCGCCCTGCCCCGGCCGAGGATAATACCATCAACCCGGATGTCGGGGGACCCTCCATCGTTGATTATGATAAGGGCCAAGGCCCTGTGATAGGGGACACTCCTCCTGCTCCTTTCACTAGGGGGACAGTATTGCATCCTTTCCTAGCTTCCTCAGCTGACGATAGAATCCGTACTGCCGGTGGAGAAGAACCTACTGACATTGAGGTTTCGGCTCCGTAACTTGTCGGGGGATCTTCCTCAACCTCTACAATAGCTCCTCCAACGCCTGTTATGACGCCTCAGGTGTTGGCAGACGCGGATGAATATGTGCAGTTTGCCATTGAGGCAGTGCATAAAATGCTGTAGAGGGACGTATCGACAGTGCTGAATGCGAATGAGAGTTTTACGACGGCGAAAGCCATGACGCTCCCTTACATTGGTCTGATACGTTCCCACCGGGGCCATAATCATATGGCTGAGATTCTGGAGGCGTCGGTAGCTGAGCTCGACCAGCATCTTTCTGAACTTCAGAGTATTAGACGAAATAAATTTTCTGCTCTGATAGAAGCAGAGAAGGAGAAATTAATAGCTGAAGTTGAGTCATCCTATCAGGCCACAGTGGCCATCTGGGACCGCGAGGTGGCAGAAGCTGAGGCCGCGGTGGAGAGATTGCCATAGTCCATGCAGGAGAAGGTGGAGCTGCGGGCCTCATTGGATGCTAGTATAGCGGAGGTCACAGCCAAGATTTGCCTTCTTGAAGACCAGCAGGCCCAACTTTTGTTAGATGCTGAGCGAGCCCAGGCTGAGCACATATCGTCTAAGGAGGAAGAAGCAGTTGTTACCCGCCATATTCTTTCTCTGACCTGCCAGCGACAAGAGTTGGACGCTAAGCACGAGAATGATACTGCTCCTGAAGCTGTGGAAGCGATGCGTCAAGAAGCTGAACGCCGAGTCTTGGCAACTGTGGAGACTCGGGTTGAAGACTTGAAGCGTCGGGTCGAAGAGCTTTCTGTCAATCCCAATGATGCTTAGGGATTGTAGTCTCTTTTTTTGTTATATATATATATTTTTTAGTAACTTTGCTGGGGATATGATCCTTTACTTTTGAGTGCAAAATAAAGAATTTTTTGGTGTGTTCATCTTTACTGTCATGAACTAGTAATTTGTGTGGACCTATTATCTTTTGCGTACCTTGGTTTTTATGTACAGATAATAAGTTGGAGAGGACCGACATGTTTGTTCAGAGGTAATGTGGATGTGGCAAATATGGTATTCAAATGATGAAGTCTTCCTACTCAAAGGTGTTATGGATGTGGTAGGAATGACTCTAGGGGGATATGCGGAACTACTCTGAGGTAATATGGATATGGAAGTTCTGCGATCGATGTACGGCAACGCAGGGGTTATCTGTACGGGATGTTTACTTAGAGGTAATGTGGATGTGGTAAACATGATAGTTAGCGTAGTCTTACGGAGTGTATGATTCTGCTTTGCAGGGCGTAGAGGAGCAACTCAGAGGTAATATGGACGTGATTGTTCTTCTACTGGAGATAGAATGCCATGGAACGACTGGGTTCCGAAAGCATAAGATTTTGTGAAAGGGAGGTGTATGCGAGCTCTGATAATCAGGTCCACTGATTCCCTTGCTAGGTAGAGATGGAAGTACATATCGGAAAAGATGTCAAGAGTAGTACTTCTTTAGGAACTTGCCGTTGATGGGCATCATGAACAAGTCCCCGTTTGGTCGGGCGAGACGGTAAGCACCGTTGGAGTATACCGTCTCTATGATGAAAGGTCCCTTCCACTTGGGCTCGAACTTTCCTGGTGTTTTGTGAGTCAACACCATTGGCCTCCTGACTGCCAGGACCATGTCGCCTACTTGGAAAGTCTTTTGCTTGACCTTTTTATTGAAAGCCTGTGACATACGGGCTTGATATAGTTCAATGCGCTGCTGAGCTAGGAGACGTTTTTCGTCAAGTGCCTCCAGTTCTCACAGACGACGGCGTTGATTGTCTAATTCTGTCAATTAATTTGTGATCGCTACACGGAGTGAGGGTATCTGGATCTCGAGAGGCAGTACCACTTCGCTCCCATAGACTAAAGAGAATGGTGTATTGCCCGTCGGAGTCCGTACTGTTGTACGGTAGGCCCAAAGGCATTCGTCGAGCTTTTTGTCCCAGTCGTATTTGTTGGATGACACGACCTTTTTGAGTAGCCTGACGATAGTCTTATTAAAAGCTTCGGCCAATCCGTTTGCTGCCGGATTGTAGGCGGTTGATGCCACATTATGAATACGATTCTTGTCACAGAATCTGCTAAAAACATGGCTGATGAACTGTGGACCATTATCGTGGATAATCCTACGGGGTACCCCGAAATGGTAGATAATATGATACTTGATGAAGCTGATCACCCTAGAGATTTTCATCTCCGTCAGTGGAACTGCTTCTGCCCATTTGGAGAAGTAGTCGGTGATGGCTAGGATGAAGCGGTGTCCCCTCGATGAAGGAGGGGTGATGGGTCCCACAATGTCCATGCCCCAAGCTTCAAAGGGCCAAGAGGCAACTGTAGGATGTAGTGGTTCCGATGGTGTATGGATAAAGTCGGCATGAAGCTGGCAAGCATGGCACTTTTTAGCCTAATCGATGGCATCGACTGCCATGGTTGGCCAGTAGTAACCCATGCGTCGCAGTCGATCCTGCAACTTAGGGCCAGGTTGTTGAGTCCCGCAAGTTTCGTCATTAGCTTCTCGAAGGGCTTCGGATGCTTCTTCGTTGGATAGACATCGAAGGAGAAGTCCGTCGTAGGAACGTCGGTATAGCATTTTAGTAGTTGTATCGTAATAAAACTGAAGGAAACACCTTTTGACCGAGACGGCTTCTTTCGGGTCTTCTGGGAGAATTTCATAGATAGCGAAGTCGATGAACAAGAACCTCCAGTCTCGGACATTAACACCGGCACTTGTCATCATGGTATGGGCCATCTGTGTGCATAGGTTGTTTTTAGGACATACCAAGTCTCGTCCTAGTACCGTGACGTAGTGTTGAGTCCCGAGGGGTGTTTCTAATGAAGCTGCGAGGCTAGCCAGAGCGTCAGTCTCCAGGTTTTGTAGCCGAGGTACGTGTTCTATGAAGAACTTGGTGAAGGTTGAAATAATATTCAATGCAACTTCATGGTAAGGAACCAGATCTTCATGGCGAACTTCGTACGGCCCTCGAATTTGATTAACGACGAGTTTTGAGTCGCCGTAAGCTTCCAGATGATCCATCCCAGTTGTCACGCCAGTTGGAGTCCCATGATGAGAGCGTTATACTCGACAACATTTTTGGAGCACGACTTTGAATGGAAGTAAGCACGCTGGATGACCAGCTGATCGGGGGAGACCAAGACCACTCCTACTCCGGCGATGATTTGGCCTTTGGGGCCTGCTCTCGAAGCGCCATCAAAAAACACCCGCCAGACAGAGCTTTCTTCGATGACGTTTGATTCTTGGACCTCATCCGGGATGTCTTCATAGAGTCTGGAGGACTCTGGGATGGGGTACACAGCTAAAAAGTCGGCTAGGGCTTGACCCCTGACGGCTTTTTGTGGAAAATATACCATGTTATATGGTGTCAACAGGATTGCCCATGTAGCTAGTCGGGAGTTCAATGATCCCGACTTCGTCATGAGAACCCTGAGTGGATTGACTCGGAAGATGACATAGATTGTCTGGCCCGAAACGTAATGGCGAGTCTTCTAGATGGCGAAAACCAAAGCTAAACATTCCTTCTCGACGGGGTTGTACCGGTGTTCAGCCCCGATCATTGTTCTACTAAGGTAGTATATAGCTTGCTCGTAGCCTGCATCGTTGTTCTGAGCCAACAAAGCACCGAGAGAATGATCCATGGTACGGATGTAGAGGAGAAATGGTTTGCCCGTGACGGGTGCCACCAGGACTGGCGGGCTCGTCAAGTAAGCTTTGATATCATCGAAAGCTTTCTGGCATTCTTCTGTCCAGACGTAGGAGACTCCCTTCTTCATGATCTAGGTGAAGGGTTGACATTTTTTAGAAATGTTTTGTTTAAATGTTCGGATGTATGCAAGACGCCCTTGCAGGCCTCGAAGTTCTCGAAGGTTCTTCGGAGGGCCCATGTCAAGGATGGCTTTGGTCTTCTTAGGGTCGACATGATTTCCTTTAGCCGTGATAATGAAGACCAAGAACTTTCTGCTAGAAACTCCAAGAAAGGATTTAGTGGGGTTCATCCTGAGTTGATGCGCTCGCATGAGATCGAAGACTATCTTTAGGTCTTATAGGTGATCATCTTTGAGATGGCTCTTGACAGCGATATCATCAACATAGCACTCGACTATTTTACGTAGATGTTGACGGAAGATGGTACTCATAGCCCGTTGGTACGTAGCACCAACGTTCTTCAAGCCAAAGGGCATCATTGTGTAGCAGAAAACCCCTTTCGGTGTCCTGAATGACGTGTGTTTTGCGTCATCAGGGAACATTTTGATCTGGTTGTAGCCCGAGTACCCGTCTATGAAAGACATGCGTTCGAAGCCACATGTATTTTCGATCATCAAGCCAGTGATTGGAAGCGAGAATTCGTCTTTCGGGCAACAGTATTGAGATCTCTGAAGTCGATACAGACTCCTATCTTTCCATTCTTCTTGGTGACAGGGACGACATTGGCTACCCAATCTGGATGCTTCTCTTCACGAATGAACCCGCTGCTCAAGAGTTTGTCCACCTCTTGATCGATGGCATTCATAATATCAGAACGAAAATGTCGTTGTTGTTGCTTTATAGGCTTAGCATCTGGTAAGATGTTAAGTTTATGCATCGCGATCTGGGGATCAAGTCCCGACATATCTTCGTAGCTCCAGGCGAAGACGTCGATGTATTCTTTGGCCAATTGGACTAAAGACTCCCGGCCTTTTCCCTTTAGGCTCTTGCTGATGAAGATAGGTTTGGAAGAAGACTCGTCCCCAAGGTTGATATGCTCGACTTTGTCTTCGGTAGGGGGTTCGCGTAATTCAAAACGAGACTCCCACTGCACTCCAAGGCGTTGAGCCCAAGGTTCTTCCTCGAAGAATTCTGGCATTTGGTCTTCTCGGTCATCCTCTCGAGATTGTACAGATGCCATGTTGACTGATAGCACCTTCCTGAAGACTGAGCCGATACTGGTATCGGAATCCCAAGTTAATGCTTCAGATGAATGAGAGTGTTCTACTTCTTCTGCCTCCGAACTCTCGAGTTGTCGGTGGCGTGAATAGCCTATGCCCCCCCCCCCCCTCCCCCCGTCGAGTACGATGATAGTAGTCCTGCGGCTTTCCTTTAGGTGTTGGAAGTCAGAGGAGAAGACGCTGACCTTTGCCGTAGTTTAGACCCTTGTTGCTTTTCAGATCATAACCCATCTTTTGGATGAAGTACTTTGCCTTGTCTGTGTACCGATAGACTTATATTCTGCCGGTATCCGGTTCTGGCTCGAGTGGCGGGAGGTCTTGATGACGCTCGACTCTGCCGAAGATGATGGGTTCTTCGTCCCGGTTCTGCGATGGGACTATAAAACAGACTCCTTGGGACGGGACTACTCGATTTATATGATTGACGGTCGTTATTTATGTTTGTAACGACCATAGAGCGTTATCTAGTGTATACATGGCATTCCAACGTGGAAGATTAGAATGATTGAAAGACACTCTATTATTGATAAAACACGAGATTTTGTCTCATGGGATTACATTGTCAAGAGAAGGTGCATCTATATCAGCAGATATGTATTCTCCTAACTCCTTATCCGTGAGCACTGGGGCTAGTTCGGAAGAACTCATCACAGGCTTGACCTTGGGATCTGAGAAGGCTATGTGGGCCTTCTCTTGCGGCTTGAGTGAGGCGGAAGATTACGGAGGCTTGCCTTTAAGACGCACATTCAGGGGTACCTCAACTGCGCATTCGGTGACCGGTGCCTTCCCCTGTAGTTTTGCCACAAGGAAAGCCGAGGTTTGAGGAGGTCTTCCCTTGTGCCATATCTTCAAGGGAGTTTCAGTGGGTGTTCTACCTAGAGATGTCGGTGCTTTTCCAGGTAGCTTGATCGCCATGGGAGGCAGCATCTGGGGCAGTTTTTCTTTGAGTCAAATTTTCAAAGGAGCATCGGGAATCATCTCTGGTTCCATGTCTGTCTCTATCGCTGTTTCTGCTTCATCATCAGCGTCATTGGCTTCCCCTTCATCGAGCGACTTATATAAGCTAGCATCGGTGAAGTAGGCTTCGACCCCCTTGAAAGGGTCAATGTCCGCGAACTCTGTCTGGATAATGCCGTTGGTGGACACGTACTTCATACATTGGTGGAGTGCAGATGGCACCACCATGTACTCGTGCAGCCATGGACGACCCAGCAGGAGGTTGTAGTTGACGTCGACGTTCATGACATAGCAAGTCACTTCGGTTCGGAGATTACCGATATGACATTTCAGTCGGATTTTCCCCACCGGTTCACTTTTGTTGGCATTGAAGCCGCTGATTGTAGTGTTGGAAGGCGCCAGACGGTGCATCGGAATCCCCAGTGTTGAGAGCAGAGTCCTAGGAATGATGCTGAGGAAAGACCCTGGATCAATCTGAATTCGCTTCACCTTGATGGAACCCACATACCGTGTGTAATACATTGTCCTGTTGTGCCGGTTGTGCTTGAGTAGCATGTCTTGTTGGGTAAAGGTTATGTTGGGGATGACCTCCTCCGTACAATGGCAGTGTACACATGTTGTTGGGAGGTCCTCAGGCTGCTTAACCTGACTGATGAAGGACTCAGCATCCTTCAAGGCTTCACAGAGAGCTTCGCGGGTGTCTTTGGAAAGACGAAGAAGCTCGAACAGAGATAAGCGGGCAGGAGTACTGGCAAGTTGTGCCAGTATGTCCAAGTTGTGGGGCTTGGCTAGCCCCGAAGCATTTTCTCTTTGCAAAGGCTTGTCGAAACGGGCCTCTATGTGCTCCTGTTTATTGGCTGCTGGAGGTCTGGATAGACCCTCTTCCTGGGCAGCAGGGGCGGTGCAGGGAGGCAAAGTCCCAAAGTACCGCCTTTAGTATAATATTAAACTTTATTTCAAATTGGTGGAGATTTAATAAACATGTTTACCTATTTAAATATTATTATTATTTTTTAGTTGATTTATTAAGGATTGGATTTATATATATATGTAGATATGCTCAAATATATTAAATAATTGGATAGTTGACTTTTAAATGGTATTTGGGATTTAAATAGATTTTGGTATATTTATGTATATATATATATATATATATATATATATATATATATATATATATATATATATATATATGTTAAAGTTTAAGAAAAGAATCAGAAAAGGAAAAGGAAAAAGAAAAAAAATATATAAAGTCCACCCAACCCCACTTAAAGGGGCGGGCCCCACCCCTAACCATCCTTGCTGCGTTCAGCAGCAAATTCCGTAAGTAAACCATGTATGGGTTATTAGTATTAGTATAGTAGTAGTATTAGGATTTTCGCCCCACTTGTCTTATATATAACTTCCTCCACAGACCTCAAAACCCTAGACTTCCAAAACGAAAATTTTAGCAGAACATACCCTCTTCGCCTACGAGTTCGTTTCACCAGCAACGGAGTTGTGTGCACGACGAACGGAGCATCGGAAGTCAGCCCCGCGTCACCCACGGAGCAGTTTTTCCACTCAAGGTACCCTACTTCCCTACGACGTAACTTTTTGCTCGTAACTCCGATTTCCGATCCGTAAAATGTTTTGGAAAGTAGACTTGACCCTCTTCGAGATCCCATAGGTGGATTTTGACATGGCCATCCAACTTGCTTGAAAAAAATCGAGACGAAGTTGGAGAAAAATTAGTTTTTCTGAATATTAAAACTGTTGTAAAACACCAACTTGTCGGCCACTTTTCTTGCTGTCCATTAAGCTTTCGTAAAAACTAATTGAAGGCTGTCAAAGACAACCTAACCGAGATTATAACGCACCTTTTGGATTCACTTTTCATCAAGTATGTAGAAAGTTACACGTTAAAGTTTTCCGAAAAACTGTAAATTCTGTTTTCAAAAAGTAGAGAAACACCCCGATACGGCGTCCATCCCGACAACCCGGGCGACGTGGTCGCACACTATATGCATCGAAAGGCGCGTATGGATTTTGTTGACGTGTGGGAACTGACGGAACCCGATTTCGTTGCATATGCGCGACGAAATCAATGCGTATCCGTCGAGATACCCCCGTATCGACCCTTTGCAAATTAAGTCACAACTTTGTGCACACTCATCAAACCGCGACGAAACTTGCGCCATTGGTCTCAAAATATTTTTTTGGTCCTGTGAGCCAAGTTTGGTCTGATTCTGAGACCGTTGATCGGGACGCTATTTTGGCGGGCCCGCAATCCTACTCAACGGGCGATTTTGTGTACAGCCCACCGGAATCCAAAATTGGACATACCGTTGGGTTCATCTCATCAAAACAAATCTATAGAAATATAGTTTGACGACTTTAGAGATCGTAGACATTGGCACATATTTTGGTGCAAAGCGGGTCCAACGACGGATATCGTTTTGACCCAAAATTACGATTTTGCCCCTGTTCCAGAGTTTAACTTTTAGACAGACATTTTCTAGGCATATCTTTTATTCCAAACTCGTTCGTGATGTTTGTTTCAGCATCCGAAGCTTCTTGTGGATTTTGACTTTCGTGTTGACGATTCTGATTGTTGGATTTTGCTGCTTCTCGCACCACCCGCAGGCAAGATTCCTTGCTATTATATTGTTTATATTCAGTTGCATTTTATTACTTATCACTGTTCATTATTTTTAGTTCTTGTAGATCTTGATTTATTGTCTGCACATTGATATTCGATATACTTTGTTATTATCCTTTGATTGCATATAGACTTAGAGTTAAGAGACTACCGTTGTAGTATATTGCATATACCTCGACACCGTTGTACCACGAGGATGTGTGAGATGAGTAGCATGTAGAGGTTCTTGTGTGTGGGCTGATCCCCCATGTGCATGCGTTAGGGCTAACTGCTAATAGAGGCGTGTTAGGAGACTTAGTAGTTAGTAGGGATACATGGTCGTAGATGCGACTTGACAGGTACATTGGGTGGGAAGAACATTCCTTGTCGTATAGGCTTCTATTATACTTCCCTTATAACCCAGAAGCTCTGCTGGAGATACGGGTATGAGCCTCTCAGGTTGGCCACTGTCGTTTTTCAACGTCATGCTCTCGGTCACTAGTGTCCAAGTGGGGACTATACCAGATCCCATTACAGCCAGGGCTCATGCGACGAAAGGTTTGTTCTTAACTGCATGTTCACTTTAGTATGGTTAGAGTACCTTATTTATGTCTTGTCACTTTCTTTGATTATGGCATATTTTATATTTAGTATTTATATGGCATGTTTATTGTATCTTGTTACGTCCCTCTGAGGACCTGGTTATCTCTCCAGGTGTGTGCTTCTGTGATTTTGCAGGTGTTCTAGCCAAGGCCGTGATCTTCTCCATTCTTTCGAAGACGATTGTGCTTGGTTCGTCTCGTTATTTTATCGATCACTTTTTGTACATTTTATTTGAGATAGTTGGTAGTGGACTTTGTCTCCGCCCAACGATTGTATACATGACAAATTCAAAGTTGCTTTTATATTATTTATTTATCTAGTGGATGAGATTTAGTTATTCTGGATTTACTGCATTTACAGCTTATGTATACATACGAGTTTCCAGACATTGGAGTATACTTCGTATGTATACAGCTGGCATGGATACGTACCTAGCCCTAAGTATTTTGGGACTGGGGCGTTACAAGGCACCACCTCGACGGCAGCTTCGTCGGGATGGGCATTCTGCTGCGAACGCGTTTGTACAAGAAGTGCCTCTTCCGTGGAGGAAGAGACCATGCGGCAAGACTTGATCTTCTTGTCCTTAGTTTTGGAGGCAGAGGGTACCCCCGGTTGAGTAACTTCAGAGACGAGGTCTGGGTGAACCCATAAGACCTCTTTCCGAGATATGGTGAGTGGGATGAGTCCACTCACGTTGTCACGGGTTGGTGGTAGGTTGACCACCTCCATTGTCGCCTTTGGGATGGGGATGACGCCATCTTGTGCTGTGGTTGGCGGCAAGGTGCCGAATTAGAGCGACACCAGGTTGGCCGAGACTATCTTCTCCTCGTAATCGACGGAGATGGCATTCGCATTGATCATGCGCTGGATGTAGTTCTTAAGGACGTAGCAGTCCTGAGTTGGATGTCCTACAAACCGATGGTAGTGACAGTACCTCGGATTGTCAACTCTCCCAACCTCGTCATGACGCTTCGGGTCCGGTAACT
Organism: Iris pallida; assembly: GCA_029216955.1. Classification (NCBI taxonomy): domain Eukaryota; kingdom Viridiplantae; phylum Streptophyta; class Magnoliopsida; order Asparagales; family Iridaceae; genus Iris; species Iris pallida. The sequence goes on from JANAVB010037417.1 coordinate 17,644,541, forward strand.
TAATCTTGTCACCCAGCTTCAACATCTCGAAGAGTTGGAAGGTGTCTTCATCATTGAAAGAATAGACCTCTTTTGGCCTCGGTGCAAGCGGAGGCTTCTGAGTAGGTGCTTGTGCGCCTTTAGAAGCATTGACAGTCAATGCCTGCTTTCCCTTCGTCTCGCGTCCAAGGTTGCTGGCAGCAGGCCATTTTTCCTTGTCTTCAAAAGTAGGAAAATCGACTCCCAGAAGGCGAGCATTACATGCCTTCTTTTCAGCTGCTTCGGCCTCAATAATCATTGAACTCCAGTCGGGAGGAGGAGTGGAGTTGAGCCAGAGCTTAACCGCATGAAGCATGTTTATGCTGCAGGAGGAGAGGAGTGCATGTTCTGGCATACCCGGAGGTAGTCTGAAGCAGGCTTGTCGGAATCGTTCGATGAATGCTTGAACCATCTCTTTTTCCTTCTGACGTACCTCTATGCGGGACGCCATCGTCATGTCTTTCCCTCCGTCGTAAAAACGATCGAGGAAGAGGCATGTCAAGTCATCAAAGGAGGATATGGAGTTGTCAGGGAGACTGTAGTACCAGTCGTAAGCCACTCCTTTCAATGCCCCGACAAACAGGCTGGTGAGTAGCGCGTCTTCCTTCGGGAGATGTCCCGTTTGAGACTGGAAGTACGTCAGATAACGGCGTGGAGAGTCCTTTCCGTCGTATCGCGTCAACGTTTGTGGTTTATACTTGGGAGGATATACCACTTTGTTCCATTCGAGGGGGTATAGTTACGGGATTCCCATCTTCTGGCGCTCCTCCTGTCTGGTCTTTGACTCAAAGCGTTCACGCAAGTCCCTGATCATCTCAACCACGTCCTCCGTGGAATTGGAAGTCGGAGAAGGTGGTACAGCCTGGAGTTGTACATTTGAAGGTTCTGATACCCGAGGTACTTCGTGGCAATCGGTATTCAAGGATGCCCGTTGAAGGGGCACACTTGATTCCCCGTTAGCTCCTGGGTCCGGATTGGTGGAAGGTGCTCTGGCCAAAATTGACTGTATCTCGAACACTGCTTGGGTCAGTTTTTGCATGGAAACAGAGAGGATTTTGAGTCCTCCCTCCAAAGTATCCATATGCTGAACGAGGTCTGCTGGCGGAGCATCAGACTCCATATCACCACCTCCTGTCATGTATACTGTCATGACGTGACTGGAAGTGGATAGATCGGTTGAAGCTTCGCTCTTCTGTAGAAGAGTCGCTTCTCCTGGGGTTTCATCCTGGCTACCTCCAGTTATGCTCTGGAGGACATCCTCCACTTCGAAAGAAGAATCGACAAGGGCCTGACTACCCCCAGCTTACTGTGACGTCTTTTTCCTCCCCCGGGTGCCTTCAAACACTCCTGAGGATGGAAGAATCACCTTGGTCTTCCTCGGCTGGCTCTTGGATGAGGACGAGGTCGAGGAGTTGCCAGTCGTCGTTCGGATTGATGAGGAATTAGAGACTATGTTGCAAGAAGCAACCTTTAGTTCTGGCTCCTCTTTAATCGACACCTTCTTTCCGAGGCGACGTTGGAGGGGTACTGATGGTTGCAGCCGCTGGAACACAGACTGCCTTTGTGGTGGAACTGCTGTTTTGCAACAACAGTTGCTGGTGACCACAACACAAGTGTGCCCTATGAGGGACGCATTATGCTTGTCAGTTAACTCTCCTGATCAGCGTTTGTGAATGATCACATTACGCAAATTGTTAGGGGAGAGTGCCACCTTCACACCCCCATCAGGCGCATGGCAAGGCCAAGCACCGGGGTGGTCAAGTGAATGATGCGCCCCCTGATCCAGCGCAAAAGATGCACCCAGATCAGTAGTGGGGGAGCAACATTTAGGGTGGCATGAACCAACCTCAGACGCACAACCAATGTAGGTACGGGAGTTCAAGACCACAGAGTTTGCCTTGTACGACTTGGTTACGAACGCAGCAGATGCGCCCAAGTGAGACAGTGTCACGACCCGCACCCTAGAGTAAGGGTACGAGAACGTAGCAACGCCCAGCCTACGCCGCAGTGTCGGCGGTAGAACGCTGTCCTATGTCTCATGCATCTAACAGTATAAGGCTAAGCAGTTTATACTCCCCGAATAGGGGTGACATAGCAGAATGTAAACTCAATCACATCTAAAGTAGAGCATAATGGAAGATAGATAAAACATGAAATCCAAAAGAGATACAGCAGATAGAAGTCTAAGTGTCTAAGATACACAACCCAGAAATACATTTCAAGCTCAAATACAGTAATCCATAAATACAACTCAAGACAACTGAAAATAAACTATGAGCAAAACCCTAGCTATCTATACAACCTCTACTGTGTCTCTTCTAGGCTAGCAGGCAACCTCCAGGATATCTGTAAAATTTATTAACAGGTCCAGTCAGGACAGGAGCGAGTACAGTACAACTCAACAGATCATAGCAGGTTAGAAAATATAATCATGTAGTAAAGTAAGATACATGAACTGAAGAAATACAGTATATAAACAGAGAGAGAACTATAATAGAAATATCTACTATACATAGAGAACTATCAGTGGCTAGTGAGTCAGAGTACAATATAGACATGTAAATGGCATAGGAGATTCTGATGCTACACTATGGAAAGATTCTGATGCTACACTACTTGGATAATATTCATATGTCTACTTCTACTTCTCCGTACCCCCAATCAATACACAAAGATCCAACCAGGTTATGTTATGATTCTATGCAAAGGCCCCCGAAGGGTGATACATGGATATCCCATAAATAGGGATTCTAGGAGATTCTAGGAGACCCAATATATAGGATAAGGATTCAAAGAAGACTCTGTGATCATGAGAGTACATGTCACAAGTGATCAATGAACCAATGAAGCATAGTGATATGTCATGTAAGTGAAACGCACAGAACATGAAGTACCCGATGCTCCCTGAGGATAACATCTCAAGAAGGAATCCATAAAGTACCAATCCGTGTGACCAACGTGACTGTATCAAGTAAATTAATTTAATGCAGGAAAATAATTCTAAGCAGGATATGAAATGATCAGAGAATGTACTCGCCTCGATTTGATTGGAGTTGACGTGCACGATACGAGCATGTCGACACGAGGTAGGTACAATGATATGCTCTACAGAGGGTCCCAGACGACGACACGGCCAGTCCCAATGAGTCCAGAAAAGTCCAAATAGCCTAGTTTGGTATATAAAAGTCTAAAATCAGAGCTTGGTACGATAATCAATCAAGAAATAGAAAATGACTATCATAGTCACGATTTATGATTTCAAAAAAATATAATTAAATAAATATAATAAATTTTTGGAAATCCTTATAATGTTAAACTATATCAACATATTTTAGATAATATTTCAAAACTCAGAAAATCATTTCTGTACCAATATTCCTATTTTGTTAAATATGAATTTAGGAAAAAGATTAACTATACAAAATTATTCAAAAATCGTTTATAATAATTTAGAAAAATAGATATTATATTAATCGAGATATTTGATATTAGCTAATAATAAGGGAAAACATTTTAGTATCAATATATATTATAATTATATTTATAAAGCCTACTCTTCGGGCAAAAATCACTAAATGAATAATTAAACTATTAATTTAGGTCAAAAACTTACTATTAATATTTTAGAAATATTATTATATATTTTTATATAATTTCCAAGTAAGTAATTACGTTAATATAATAATACCAATAATAATGGGACCAAATTATATAAGTATCTCAATATTTATATAATTAGCAACTAATTAATTAAATTCTAAACAAAATAACTAGTAACTATAACTTAACAAATTAATCAATAATATTAATAATAAAATAATAATAAATATCTATCATTACTACATACTGTTATACACTATATATAACTATTTTATAAAAATATTATATTAACAATTATATAAACTAATATAATTAACATTATAAAACTAATATATATTTAACATTATAACTAATATATGCAGAAGGGGGGGCCTCTGTCCCCAAAAGCAAAGGAGCTAAAGCCCTAAAAGAGGGCTCACAGTTGGTTCGGCGGAGGGTGGCGGAGCACGCCGCCGAGGTCGGCGGAGGGCGGCTCGGCCTTGGGCTCCGGCGGAGGAGTTCCGGCCTGGGGCGGCACTGTCTCTGATGCGACGGAGGCGGCTCCGCGCACGGCCAGGCGGAGCGGCGCTGGGTCTGGGCGACAGATGGAGGGCTCGCGCGGCGGCACGAGCTCGGCCAGGGCGGCGCGTGGATGGACTCGCGCGGCGGCGACACCGGTCAGGTCCTCTCTCTCCCTCTCTCTCTCTCTCTAAGATTGGTGGTGGTGGTGTCTATCGGTGGTGACGACGGTGGTGGTGGTCAACTGTGGTGGTGATGGGTTTGATGGCAGTGGTGGTGGGGGTGGTTGGGTTGCATCGGCCATGGGATGACCGGTGGTGGCCTGTTCTGTAGTGGCGGAGGTGGCGATCGGAAATGGGGCGGTGGTGATGGGCCAGTGGAGTTGGTAATGGTGGTGGTCATCCTGTGACATAGAGACAGGGAGGATGGGAGTGTGGCGGCTGGTGGAGTAGAAATTAGGTTTTGGGATTTATGCAAGATGTAATATTTGGGGATGTGTGCTACTTATAGGGTAGTGGGAGAAAAGCCCTTAAAAGCTAAATGTACATGTAATAGAGATTAGGAGGATTAGTGGAAAACTACTAACTGCTAACCCCAAGCTAACTGCTAACTGCTAACTGCTAACCATATCACTATCTGCCAATTAATTAGTACTAAAATAAATATTAGTTATAAATTAACATTTAAATTACTAGTTAATACTAATTTAACAAATGGCTAATTACAATTTAGCCAATATTTTTAAAGACATAAATAATACTAATTTATTCACTAATTATTTAAATATATTTAAAATTATTTATTAGTAAATAATTATATTTTGAAATTCCAAAATTCAATAAACGTCTCTCCATATAGAACAACATTTATAAATTATTGATTTTAAGGAATGGGCAGAAAAATTTTAATAGGATAAAAATCGCATGAAATAGTAGACCAAAACCAACAAGGACGGATAGCAATCACGATTAAATTTGTTTTCCCAAAAAAATTAGAAATTGCACGTTTTCCGAGATTCAGAGAAATTCAGAGAAAAGAAAAAAAAATGTTCGAAAATATCCAAGAATTCAATTAACGGAGGTTACAAATCTACCCTCCTTAAAGAAATTTCGTACTCGAAATTAAAGCTTGGTAAGGGAGTTAAAACATGATAGAATTTAGGCAATAACTCAGACATGATCAAAAGACAACGACAATGGCACGATCAAGATAATCAACTTGAATTTGTTTGGACACGACTATTGATTAACACGATAGAATCATAGTATGATTAACATCGTTTAGACACAAATCAGGAATAATTTCAGGTTATTTATTTATGATCTTAATCACGGCTAAGGGAACGAATGGAGAACAAAATTCGAGTATAGAACGATCGGTAGTTAGATTGATGAAAACAGACTCTAGGTCGTATAAGCACAATCAAGATCCAAGCTTAGTTGTGAATGGCGATAACATCATGATTTCAGAATCAAGGTTGTAAAGGCACGGTCAACACGAAAAATGGTACGACTGGTCATCGCTAGGAATAATGAAACGTTTGGCACGATCAATGACTAAGGATCAACCCACTTGATCACGAACCAAATCGAGGCTTAAAACCTTGGAATGACTAAAATCACTTAGGCATGATGTATGCAGAGTGACAAAAATCAAAACCTCGTCATGAAATAGGAAGGAAATAGCAGCACGGTGACTAGAGGATCGAATTTTAGGCACGAAGGAAAAATTATTTCGGATATTATCACTAAATTTTATGATAATCAATCGGGTAGTCGCGATCAAGGACAAAATTTTAAGCATGATCCAGAGGCAAAATTTCTATATATAGTCATGATCTTTAGAATCACGACCATGGATTTCATAGTCGTCTAGTCATGCCAGGTCATTTAGGTACGAACAATCATGAGAATTTCAGATGATATTAGGAAATCAAATTATGGTCAGAAAATATTTTAGGCACGAGTGCGAAAATCCAAACATGATAAAAATCGAAATTTGACACGATCAAGACAAGGTCAGTCTATCCTTGGTCAAATAGTATTTAAATATAACAAAGAATATCGTAGCAGCATAGGCACGATCAAGCATAAAATTCGGTATAATCAAGGATAGTATGAAGCTAAATCGGAATTGGAACAGAACTTAGTCATTTCCAAGAACAAATCAGAGTTTTATGCACGAGTGATATGGGTATCGAAGTTTGATTGCGATCAAAATTAAAATATTGACACGATGAAGAATAAGCTAATCAATATTTGAATTTAGGTTCGAAAAATTTGAAATCGAGATTTTTGAGCACGAGCAACATATGATAGAGATCCAAGTCACGATGGAATTCAAATAAATTGAGTATGGTCAAGGGTCAAGACTATTGGTACGATGAAAGGTACTACTCAAGGAAAATCAAAATCAAAAGTTTAAGGAACAAATTTCAATAGCATTGAAATCCAATCACAATAATATTAAGAATTTTAGTCGCGATACGATCTAAGTTGATCAATTCTGGGAAATCAAGATTAGGGCAATATGGAGGACAGGTTCATCGAAGTCTGAGCACGAGCATACAAGAATGGGGATTCAGGTCATAATTAAGTTTAATTCAATTGAGTACAACCCAAGATATTAATATGATAAGAAGAGATAATCGAAGTCGATTTGGTCGTGATTAAGGAAACTAGGATTCAATGGTATTAAAAAAACTTTTAAGGAACAAGAAAAGATTTCATAAGAAGTCAAGTTAATCATCTCTCTCTAATACCATCAAGTTTATCATTTGCCAAATCATTTTTTTATCTCACAAGTCCCAATATGAAAATCAACCTTCATATGACTATCATCAAAATTTTATAACCTTCAGTCATCTAAACCTTTACCATGATCACCATAGACAAAATTCCAAACTTCTAAAGCATTTTCCACGAAGCATACCCCTCTTATTTAGGAATCAACACTTATTCATTTAATCAAATTTCCAAATTCCTTCACCTCGTTCTAAATTAGATCTGAAACCTCTAAATCTAGTTTATGAAATCCTTGAACTTGTTTAAATCAAGTCTCGTATTTACTCAACTCCAATACCACCATGTCATACAAAATTTATTCTTATTTATAAATCAACCTTCATATTTCTTCAACGTTCACCTTCAGTATTATCCTTTTTAAATTCTATAATTTTCCCCAATCATCAAAAATAATTCCTATAGCTTAAAATCCTTGTGTTCTCTCTGTCTCTACTCACCCTCTTACAATATCTAGTTCAATTTTGCATAATCATTGAATACAATAAAATTCTCTTTTTTATTTCTAAATTTCTACTTCGCCTCAGAGTAAAAGTTCCCCATAATCAATAACCAAGATTTTCTAAGTTCTCAAAACTAGGTTGACCTTGAATATCTTTATTAGTTTTGAAATACATCCATGAATTATTCATAACCAACTTTCGGTGATTGTTTCTAAATTGATAACATTTATCCCTCGATTTCATTTCAAACCTTTACCACATCTTCATTTCAAAAAATTTATATTTGACATCCAACATTTTGATTCCTACAAAATCATCATATGATAACCAATTACGTCATTTTTGACCTAGATGATTCACGTCATTTCCTTAATATTTCTCAGATAAAAACGATATAAAGATTTAGGGGTTCAAGTACAGCTGACAGAATGTGATACGAGACGGAATTGATATAATCAGGACAGTTATATAAGACAAGGAATGATGGTAATAAAAATATTGGCAAGAAAAGAATGATAATAGAATATGTTCTGCTTATCTGTTTAAAAGAGGAACCCATTTTGAAACTAGAATTATAATACCAAATCCAAAATAAGGTCTAGCAAAAATCATTGATTCATTGTATTATGAAGAATTTCATAGCAAAAGTTACACAAAGGTTTATAATAACAGCTAAAGCTACTCTTACTCCTATTCCTACTCCTAAGTTAAATAATGAGAAGCAAAAAAAAACAACCAATAATTCTTTTTTCTGAAAGACTCAACAAAAGTAGAGAAAACATGTTCAAAAGTTTTTTAAGGTACAATCTGATAATCATATGCGTCTATCCAAAATCATGGTACTCTAATCCTCGTCATACTAGTAAGCAAGGCTACGACAATTACAGAGTCCTCGACTAAGGCACATACCTCTAGAATCGTGGTATTTAACATTTTCGCGATGCCGCTAGCTTGGCTGCAAAAACCTTAAATTTCCACACCCGAGAAATATATCCAAAATCAGACTATATGTGCTCACCATGCTGGCTAATGTGACTAGAGAAGACTAGATTCCAAAACTTAGATGACCTAGCCCATATAATTTCATCTTGACAAAATTTAAATTAAATCAACAATAGATACTCAAAATCAAATTTACCAACGAACATCAAGATTCAAAAATGAACAAAATCTATCAAATCATATAAATACAACTCAAATTCAACAATAATCCATCAAAATCAAATTCAACAACAGAAAATAAAGATAAATCAAATCAAGAAAAAGAGTTTTCAAATCGAAGTTAAAATAAGATTCTCAAGGGTCGTCCCAGGAATCTCTCAAGGGCTCCTCACTGTGATTGAGTACCTTCAAAATATAACCTAATCCTACTGTAGGCTGTAGTGGTACTCTAGTTCAAATACCACTACATAAACTCGACCTGTATGGGCCACCACTAAAAACGTGTCACGACCCGCACCCTAGAGTAAGGGTACGAGAACGTAGCAACGTCCAGCCTACGCCTCAGTGTCGGCGGTAGAACGCTGTCCTAGGTCTCATGCATCTAACAGTATAAGACTAAGCAGTTTATACTCCCCGAATGGGGGTGACATAGCAGAATGTAAACTCAATCACATCAAAGGTAGAGCATAATGGAAGATAGATAAAACATGAAATCCAAAAGAGATACAACAGATAGAAGTCTAAGTGTCTAAGATACACAATCCAGAAATACATCTCAAGCTCAAATACAGTAATCCATAAACACAACTCAAAACAACTGAAAATAAACTATGAGCAAAATCCTAGCTATCTATAAAATCTCTACTGTGTCGCTTCTAGGCTAGCAGGCAACCTCCAGACTATCTGTAAAATTTATCAACAGGTCCAGTCAGGACAGGAGCGAGTACAGTACGTTTCAACAGATCATAGCAGGTTAGAAAATATAATCATGCAGTAAAGTAAGATACATGAACTGAAAAAATACAGTATATAAATAGAGAGAGAACTGTAATAAAAATATCTACTATACATAGAGAACTATCAGTGGCTAGTGAGTTAGAGTACAATATAGACATATAAATGGCATAGGAGATTCTGATGCTACACTATGGAAAGATTCTGATGCTACACTACTTGGATAATATTCACATGTCTACTTCTACTCCCCCGTACCCCCAATCAATACACAAGGATCCAACCAGGTTATGTTATGATTCCATGCAAAGGCCCCCGAAGGGTGATACATGGATGTCCCATAAATGGGAATTCTAGGAGATTCTAGGAGACCCAATATATGGGATAAAGATTCAAGGAAGACTCTGTGATCATAAAAGTACATGTCACAAGTGATCAATGAACCAATGAAGCATAGTGATACGCCATGTAAGTGAAACGCACAAAACATGAAGTACCCGATGCTCCCTGAGGATAACATCTGAAGAAAGGATCCATAAAGTACCAATCCGTGTGACCAACATGACAGTATCAAGTAAAATAATTTAATGCAAGAAAATAATTCTAAGCAGGATATGAAATGATCAGAGAATGTACTCGCCTCGATTTGATTGGAGTTGACGTGCACGACACGAGCGTGTCGACACGAGGTAGGTACAATAATATGCTCTACAGAGGGTCCCAGATGACGACACGGCCAGTCCCAATGAGTCCAGAATAGTCCAAGTAGCCTAGTTTGGTATATAAAAGTCTAAAATCAGAGCTTGGTACGATAATCAATCAAGAAATAGAAAATGACTATCATAGTCACGATTTATGATTTCAGAAAAAATAATTAAATAAATATAATAAATTTTTGAAAATCCTTATAATGTTAAACTATATCAATATATTTTAGATAATATTTCAAAACTCATAAATTCATTTCTGTACCAATATTCCTATTTTGTTAAATATGAATTTAGAAAAAAGATTAACTATACAAAATTATTCAAAAATCGTTTATAATAATTTAGGAAAATAGATAATATATTAATCGAGATATTTGATATTAGCTAATAATAAGGGAAAACATTTTAGTATCAATATATATTATAATTATATTAGTAAAGCCTACTCTTCGGGCAAAAATCACTAAATGAATAATTAACTATTAATTTAGGTCAAAAACTTACTATTAATATTTTAGAAATATTATTATATATTTTTTTATAATTTCCAAGTAAGTAATTACGTTAATATAACAATACCAATAATAATGGGACCAAATTATATAAGTATCTCAATATTTATATAATTAGCAACTAATTAATTAAACTCTAAACAAAATAACTAATAACTATAACTTAACAGATTAATCAATAATATTAATAATAAAATAAAAATAAATATCTATCATTACTACATACTGTTATACACTATATATAACTATTTTATAAAAATGTTATATTAACAATTATATAAACTAATATAATTAACAATTATAAAACTAATATATATTTAACATTATAACTAATATATGCAGAAGGGGGGGGGGCTCTGTCCCCAAAAGCAAAGGAGCTAAAGCCCTAAAAGAGGGCTTACAGTTGGTTCGGCGGAGGGTGGCGGAGCGCGCCGTCGAGGTCGGCGGAGGGCGGCTCAGCCTTGGGCTCCGGCGGAGGAGTTCTGGCCTGGGGCGGCACTGGCTCTGATGCGGCGGAGGCGGCTCCGCGCACGGCCAGGCGGAGCGGTGCTGGGTCTGGGCGACGGATGGAGGGCTCGTACGGCGGCGCGAGCTCGGCCAGGGCGGCGCATGGATGGACTCGCGCGGCGGCAACGCCGGTCAGGTCCTCTCTCTCCCTCTCTCTCTCTCTCTCTCTTGGATTGGTGGTGGTGGTGTCTATCGGTGGTGACGGTGGTGGTGGTGGTCAACTGTGGTGGTGATGGGTTTGATGGCAGTGGTAGTGGGGGTGGTTGGGTTGCATCGGCCAGGGGATGACCGGTGGTGGCCTGTTCTGTGGTGGCGGAGGTGGCAATCGAAAATGGGGCGGTGGAGATGGGCCAATGGAGTTGGTAATGGTGGTGGTCATCCTGTGACATGGAGGCAGGGAGGATGGGAGTGTGGCAGCTGGTGGAGTAGAAATTAGGTTTTAGGATTTGTGCAAGATGTAATATTTGGGGATGTGTGCTACTTATAGGAAAGTGGGAGAAAAGCCCTAAAAAGCTAAATGTACTTGTAATAGAGATTAGGAGGATTAGTGGAAAACTACTAACTGCTAATCCCAAGCTAACTGCTAACTGCTAACCATATCACTATCTGCCAATTAATTAGTACTAAAATAAATATTAGTTATAAATTAACATTTAAATTACTAGTTAATACTAATTTAAATGGCTAATTACAATTTAGCCAATATTTTTAAAAACATAAATAATACTAATTTATTCACTAATTATTTAAATATATTTATAATTATTTATTAGTAAATAATTATATTTTAAAATTCCAAAATTCAATAAACGTCTCTCCATATAGAACAAAATTTATGAATTATTGATTTTAAGGAATGGGCAGAAAAATTCCAATAGGATAAAAATTGCATGAAATAGTAGACCAAAACCAACAAGGACCGATAGCAATCACGGTCAAATTTGTTTTCCCAAAAAAATTAGAAATTGCACGTTTTTCGAGATTCAGAGAAATTCGGAGAAAAGAAAAAAACAAATTTTCGAAAATATCCAAGAATTCAATTAACAGAGGTTACAGACAAGGACTTTGAGGGTCGGCTCATTTCTGGCACAGAAGCACCCGAGTCAACTTTGTACAGCTTACCATCACTAGCGCGCATGATTGTAAGCGCATGCTTCTGGTTTGCCGTTGGCATAGCACGTTTGAGGCGCATGGCTCGTGCCGCCTTGGACTTCTTCGTACCAGCCCGCTGGGGCGCATAGTACTCAGAGTCCAAATTATCCTTGCCATGACAGCGAGTGAGTCTGTCAAAGATAGAGGCCTTCTGCGGCGTACCAGTGTTCATGCACGGGGCGTTAGACGCTCCCCTGCTCCGTCATCGAATCGTCCTTGACTGAGAAGGAGATGGTTGGGGAATGTGGTCAGCAGTACATTTTTCTGATAGATGCGCTGCATCCGAGGGCACATCATGGCTGCTGAGGGCGTCAGCGAGAAGGGTAGGCTGCATCGGCGCATCCCTTTCAGTGATGGTGCCAGGGGCCTCCATCTTGTGCACCCAGGCTTGGCGAGTCTTCTTCGGCTTTGGCAGCCGCTTCGAAGGACTTGTGCTGCCTTCAGAGATAAAGTCCTCATACGCCTGTTGATTGAGGCGTACGACTAGTGTCTTGTGAGAGGAGCCCACCTTCACATCGTTAGATTGTGACACAACTTTTTCATCGGAGGAGAAAGAGGTCCCTAGCAGAGTCGCCAGCTTGTTTGCCGTTAAAATTTTTGATTTGGAATTTCAATTACAAACAGAACTGTATTACAATATAGGACTTAGATGTAGTCCTAGGAGTACACTTTTGTTTTTATCTGGGTCCTGTGTCGATGGAGCGAATGGTAATGCGTTGACTCTGTTGACGATCTGACGACGGTTTTAGGTTCTCTGAAGGTCTGGGTTGCTCTGGATGCCGGAGCTTGCGGAGGAGAAAGAAGACGTTGAGTGTCTCTTCCGATCTCTCTGAGCAGACGTGCGTCTCTGTAACTCTGATGATCTGGTTACTTCTGTCTTTGACGGTGTATGTCTGTATATCTCTCTGTGTGTGTGTGTGGAAGAAAAAATGATCCCTCTATTTATAAGCAGCAGGTTGAGCTGCTCATACGCGCACATGTAGGATGCGCTTGTACGTGGGAATGCCACGTGGCTGATGCTGACGGAAGGAAGGCGCATGGATGATGCGCTATGATTTGTGGGTTGAATCCTTCATATTGTATTTGTGACTGGCACATGACAGTGGAGAGGATCTTTCTGTTGCTGAGATCTTGGGTGGTTAGCACCTCTTTATAGGCTGAACTGAGTCAAAGGACACGTGTCATACGTCTATGGCTCAAAGATCTCAAATTTAGTTGAGAAGGATCTGATGAGCTGCGCCTGGGATCTGGCGCATGATTTAGCTCGTAATCTTTAGGGATCACGAACCAGTCTGGGCGCATGGATTTTGAGGCACATGCGGGGCTTCAGTAGCATGGCCGGGGAGGCACATGCAGCGACTTGACTTCTGTGATCAGAAGTAAGTCAGAGGCGCATGGCTTTTGAGGCGCATGTAAATCTTCGGGCGCACGACTGCGAAGGCGCATGCGAGTGGTTGGTCTGCCACATGGCTTGTAACCGTCAGAGGTAAGTAATGATGATGCTGATGTCTGTGACGCTTTATTTTCTACAGAAAGCTGTCGACTATTTAGTCCTGGGGGACGTGCTGCCAACTCTGTCACTTTCGTATTAATTGCTTGGTGGGTGACGAGTCGAAGTGGGCACATTGATCTGCATTCCACTAGGCGTATGGGAACGCATGGAGTGCATCTTTATGAGGCGCTCGGTACATGGGTGCGTATGTATGATGCACGGTATCTGACCGGCGCATCTGTTGTATGGTGCACCTTTGATTGGTCCGACTGTTGAGTTCTTCGAGTGCTTTAAATAGCCCTTTTAACTTGGCTGAATTCGAAGAGACAAATTCATTATCGTAAATACAAGTTCATTGTACTAACTTCGGAAAGGTTGCCACTTGGCGCATGGATTTGATTTGCCCTGGCCTATAAGTAGCAACAATTTGAGAGAGTTTTGTTGTCTCTCCCTTGACTTCTTGACGAAGATGAACTTCTTTTCCCGAGTATATTCTGTTGCCAAGACGCTCCCCAGGGTGAAGATGCGTCGAGTCGTCTTCGTATGCACTCGTGAAGGTGACTGTTACATCCAAAAGTTGGGATCACGGGCTCCCGACGCAGGCCGAAGGTGCCTGTTGCATCCAAAGATCGGGATGCTCGAGTCCGTCTCCATTATGCCGGAAGAGCCGCAGATCGGAATTACGGTGCTCTCTTCTTCCTTGAGCTTTGGAGAGCTCTTCCTTCTGCTAGAGTGGGGTTGATCGCCCGCTCTTGTTATGCTCAAAGCTGCTCCTTTAGCCGAAGCACTTGATCGAATCGAAGTGGAGCGCATATGCTGAGACTTCATGATGCGCCTGACTGAGACGTCGAGGAGATGCGCTTGACTGAGACGCTGAAGAGAGGCGCCTGACTGAGACGCTAAAAGAGATGCGCATAACTGAGGATACGCCTGGCAGGGGACACATGGCAGTTTGCTGCGCCTAGCTGTAGTCATAGGATATTTCTTTTTGTAGAAGTTCTCCTTTGTAAAGCCTTTCTTTAGACATGTAATAGACTTTTATATGAAATAAAAATCTTTTTTTGATGTCTTTACTTTTGCTGTCCTCTTGATGTGCCAAGTACTTCGTTTGAGCTCCCTAGCACATGTTTGTTAAGCGCATAGGAATTCTGGCCTATGGATGCGCCTGAAATTTTATGCTTCTACATTTAGTTGCAAATTCTTTCTTCCCCTTCTGTGTGTAAAATCCTGTGAGAGGAGAGAGAGAAATGAATTCTCATTACTCTCATTCTCTCCTAGAAATCGAGTCCTCTAATCCTCCTTCGTCCCCAATTATTTTGCCAACATTAACCCTAATTTCTTGGGAGAGCCATGGCAGAGGCGGCGACCAATACCCCCACCGGCGACTAGGCATCTCCTCTGCCACGATCCCCTTCCCGCGACCCTTCCTCCGTTAGCGGCCATCTCGAGCGGCAACGATCGGCGATCAAGCGTCACCTCCACCATCAGCGGTGTTCGAGAAATCATCGACAATATCACAGCGGAGGCCACGCTCCATTCCGGCGACGGCATTCGACTAGGACTTCAACTCTCCTCCGCAGTATGCCTGATCTCGGCGACAGGTCTGCTTCTTCCCGACGATCAAGCGGCGACAATTTTTCCTCCGGTGATCTTCTCTTCCGGCCGCGAGCCATCTCTTCAACACGATGAGTAGACCAAATTCTTTAGCAACCGTTCTTCCTTTCTCTCAATCATCACTCTTATGACCAATAACTTCAGTAAGTTTCGATTTTAAACATCGTTTAGATCTGGGATGAATTTTATTGTGATCATTGTGTCGGCTTTCTTTGTTTGAAAATTCGTTTCAGAGGTGTTCAATTTTGGATATTCTTGATTGATCTGAAGAGGTATACTATTCTTGAGCTCCTCTTGTTTCCAGGCTAAAGAATGGTAAATCATGATGCCAATCCTTGAATTTGGTAAGTTCCGAATGGATTAATTTGGTTCTCAATTGATCTCTGCAACTTGTTCGAGTAATCAGCGATATTTGATTTTAGATTCGAGTTTGATGTTCGAAATTCGGACGTAGTTTGAACAATTTGTTTTTTGCATCGGCTTTTCTCTCCTACTGTTCGTTGTAATGTTTCAAGTATGTCTTGATTTGTATTTGGACGGGTGTGGGATCAGATCGGACACAGACTTTGGCGTCCTACGCTAGATTTCGAGTTGGCTTCATTCAGGTAGCTTTCCACTCTTCTGATGTTGAAGAATTTATAGTGTGTGCTTAGATTTAATAATGGAGTGTCGGGCAGGGTTCAATCATGAACAGGGATATGTCAAATTTAGTTCGTATTCCGCTAGGGGGTGTCGTGTCCAGAGAAGGAGACTGGAAGGGAAGTATAGTTGTAGTCAGGATGTGTAACGCCCCAGTCCCAAAATACGTAGGACTAGAACGCAATCATGCCAGCTGTATACATACGAAGTATATGGACCCTCGTATATATATATAAGCTGTAAAATGCAGTAACCAAGGTACTAAATCTCATCCACAAAGATGAATATGATATAAAAGTAACTATGAATTTGTCATGTATACAATAGTTGTGCGGAGACAAAGTCCACTACCAACCAAATTAAATATGGAAAAATTTACAAGGAAAGAATTTAGCAAGCGAGAGCAATGGCGAGTCCAAGAGTAATCACCACGAAGGAAGGAATGGCCTTAGCTAGAGCACCTGCAAGAAATCACGGAACACACACCTAGCGAGATAACCAGGTCCTCAGAGGGACGTAACAAGATACATCAACATGCCATATAACTGAATATATATACTATGTCATAAATCACAAGTAAAGTAAATGGTCACACTCGTAACAAGTTCCAATACCTCATCATCGAAACAGTGGACTACCCCTACAACCAAACAAGGACAAGGGGTAGTACACTATATCGCGGTGCGATATTGTCCCAAGCTACTAATGGAACGGGGTGATATGACATTGACGAGGGTTACCTAACCATCTAATGTGTTTATGCAGTAAGAACAAACCTTTAACGCATGAGCCCTGGCTGTAAATGGGATCGGCATAGTTCCTATATAGGGCACCAGGGGCCTACGTCCATAACGCTCGGGAAGCGTCAGAGGGCACCATGTGCAAGGGGCTACGTCCATAACGCTCTGGATAACGTCAGAGGGCACCTGGAGCCTGCGTCTCCGGCGGAGCGCACAGGTAATGAGGGAAGTGCATAGAAGCCCATACGTCAGGTAATGTTCTCCCCACCTAATATACCTGTCATGTCGCATCCACGACCATGTACCTCTACTAACTACTAAGTCTCCTAACACGCCTCTACTAGCAGTTAGCCCTAGCGCATACGCATGGGGATCAGCCCACACGCAAGAACCTCTACATGATACTCATCTCACACATCCTCGTGGTACAACTGTGTCAAGGTATATGCAATACACCACAACGGTAGTCCCTTAACTCTTGGTCAACATGCAATCAAAGGATACTAACAAAGTAAATTATTAATCACTGAACAGGCAGTAAATCAGGAACTGTAAGAACCGAAAATAAAGAACAGTGATATATAAAATAAATGCAGACTGAATATAAACAGTTTAATGGCAAGGTATCTTGCCTGCGGTGCGAGAAAGGCAAATCCAAGAGTAGCAAGTGTCAGCACCCAAAACTCACAAATCACAGATGACTCCAGTCGCTGAAACAAACATCAAAAATGATCTCGGTGAAGAATATATACCTAGGAAACGCCTGTCCAAAAGTCAAATTCTGGAATAGGGGCAAAATCGTAATTTCGGGTCAAAACGATGTCCGCCGTTGGACCCGCTTTGTACTGAAATACGTGCCAGAACCTACGGTCTCTAAAGTCGTCAAACTACATATCTACAAATTTGCTTTGATGAGACGAACCCAACGGTATGTCCAATTTTGGATTCCGGTGGGCCGTGCACAAAATTGTCCGTTGAGTGGGATTGTGGGCCCGCCAAAATAGCGTCCCGATCAACGGTCTCAGAATCGGACCAAACTTGGCTCACAGGACCAGAAAAATATTTTGAGTCCAATGGCGCAAGTTTCGTCGCGATTTGATGAGTGTGCACAAAATAGTTGGGAAATTCCGAAAAGTCCGATACGCAAAAATTCGACGGATACAGACCAAATTCGTTGCGCACACGCACCCAATTTGAATCCCGTCAATTCTCGCACGTCCACAAATTCGATACGGACCTTTCGGTACTCTCGGTTCGCGACGGGGTCACCCGGTTTGTCGGGACGTACGTCGTACGGGATTTTTAGTGTTTTTGAAAACTGATTTTTCGAGATATTTAATTTAATTAAAAACTGAAATTTATTGCAGAATAAAATAAATCTATTTGAAGTGATGATAGAGGGTCATGGGGACTTTCTACAGGAATTTATGGATCGAAAATCGGAATAGAATTGACAGTTAAATTAATCGGGGAAGTGGGATACCTTAAAGTGGGAATCCGTTGTTTTATTGTTGTTGTTGTTGTCGCCGTTGCCACTGTCTCCCGCGTGGCGGGACTGCTGTGGCTGGGCGCAGAGGTATTCGCCGGGAAGGGGGTGAGTGGTGGAGAGAGGAGGATGAAGGAAGAAGAGATGGAAGAATAAAATTAGGGTTTGGGTTTTAGAGTTATGTATATACATAAATATGTATATATGCTAAGGGGGGAAAGAAACAAAAGGGTCGGCCAAGCAACATATATATGCTGCTGCTTGCATAAGGGGAGGGGGCGCCCCTTTGCTGCTACTAATGTGTTGTAGTCGGCTGTGGGGCCGACCACATTGAGTGGGAGCTTTTATATTTTTTTTTACTTCTAATCTTTTCTTATCTAAACTTTTAATATTATCCATATCTATAAATATATATGCATATATCCATAAAAATCTATTTAAATCTTATTTAAATCCAAATATTAATTTAGATGTCACATATCCACATATTTAATATATTTAAATATATCTACCTATATATATAAATTCAATTAACTTAAAATAATACTAACCTCTCAATAAATATATATAGATACCATAAATATATATAAAAAATTCAAATAACAATTCAAATGTTATCTACTCCAAATATTAAATATATATAGATATCCATACATATATACCATAAATATATATAAAAATTCAAATGTTATCTACTCCAAATATTTAATATATTTAAACATATCTATATATATATAAATTCAATCAACTTAAAATAATACTAACCTTTCAATAAACATATTTATTAATTGTTCACAAAATAACTTTAATATTAATAAAATAATAAAAATTGCTCCGATGGGTGAACTGTACCACACAATCCTTATTCGGGTCCAAAAAAATGTACAATTTTGTAAAATATTATTTAAATAATAAAATACCAATACTTGCACAAATAATTAAATAATTAGAAATTGTACGTGTAATTCTAAAATAATTTAGAGAATATTTGTACATATATAAAATATGTCTACAAGACCACAGTTGGTCACACTACATGCTTGCCTGGGATTGGGTTCGGTCCGGGCCCTAGTTTGGGTTGGTTTGGTCTAACCGGGTCAATAAGATCATTAAATAAAATAATAGTTAAATAAAATATTTGAAATGAGTCATTATGCAACTCGGTCTGGTTTTCCTAATTCGGTCATCCCCATGGCAAGGCTTCCCCCCGGCATGGCTAGTACACTAGTTAAGGCACACTGCTATATCTTCCGTGCCAAATTTCATGGTCGCCTTGTGCTCAAAACACAACTATGGCTAAGGTCATTTTAAAATAAAAACAAATCATAAATTGTATAAATAAATTTGAAGTCTAATAATATAATAATAAAAAAATTTAAAAAAAATAGGGGTTTTACATCCTACCCAACTTACAAGAATTTCGTCCTCGAAATTTAGGATTAATAGGGTAGATAGGATGGAGGGGTAGAAATGAGTTCGTCAATACCAAAATACAATTAAATTGGAGGAGACGATAAAACGACGTTCAACACCACCATGCAGTAGAAAATTGTGGAGTCGATATATACAAAAGTATATCATGGTTATGGAATTGAATAAGGATCGCTAGTGATGGTAACAAAATTTTGAATGTCCAATTTTAGAGAACAGTAAGGAATTGAGTAGGCCAAAGAGAATAACTTAGACATTTGGGAGATGTGGTTCCTAGAGAGAAACTGGATACTAAGCGTCCAGGTTGAGAGCTGGATTTAAGTGAACGATTAGATTCATTCTTGAGTACTCAAGAATAATCGGAAGGGCATGATAACAATTCTAGGGCTGAAGAAATGAGGTGTAGTTAAAGGCGAGGATATAGTCACATGAGTCGATCGGTGGCTATCTACATTTGTTGTATAATTAACCGATTGGGCAACCAAAGATGATACCTTGAGTCTATCTTAGCAAGTACAGTGCCTTATTTTTTCAAAATAAGTAAAAGACAAGAACAACAAAGGTTTCAAAGACGGTGTTTATATATTGAGTACGAATTGCGGGGTTCATAGGCGGCAAAAATAATTCAAAAGAGAGTTGTCAATACTGTCGCGGATGAGACTCTAAGGCAGGTTTAACTATGTCTCCATCCGCAAAGAATAAGATATAATAAGCGAACCAAAGTGCAATAGGTTGATCAGACCATCATGCACCGGTTCTGATTAGACAATATGTTAGTGGGTGCACCCAATAAAATATGTCATGATCAAGCTTGGTAAAGAAATAAGCTTGCATAACTGAAGCTACATTAGCAGCATGAGATAGTCAAAATATAAGCAAAGGAGGTACTGATGAAGGAATTTTAAATAGTCCAAGGTCTTTTAAAATCAAGGCTCGCCCGAAGTTTGGGCCTATACAGTTGTCCCAGTGTTTCTTCATCTATGGCTGGGTAGACTTGATAAGGTAGGGGCCTCTGAATTTATAGTCTAAGTGAATTTACCAATGTGGTTCACAAGAAAAAGTTTGTTAGGTGGTGAGGTATTCTACCCAACTTATAAGAGTTAAACTAATAGTATCATGGGACAATGGGTCAAGCAATCAAGTACAAGTTTAAACATTTAAGAAATTAAGTAGAACAAAATCACATATTGGGTCGACATAAATGAGTCAATGTTGGACCTCTAATTCCAGTCCGAAAATAACTGGTGTCATGGTAGAGGTTTTGGTTTAGCCATTTTGATCAGAAGGTCATATCATGAAAATAGTGTACAAGGAGACGTGTTTTAGTGGGACATGATGTATCTATATGAAGGTGGGCTTGTCTAGGTCTTTCGTGTGAAATTTGTTGGAAGAAAAAGTCTAGTGTTGTGCTCCAAATATCCAAGTCACGGTAAGGGACGCCAAAAGATCTAAAATAGGAAGTGGGAGTTCACGAGGTGATAATTAATGCACAAAACTAAAGAAGATCAAGTTAAAGCATGAAATAAAATTAATTAAAGAATCCATAAAAATAATAATTTAGGGGCACAGTTCTAGTAAGAAGATAGTATCCTAAATGAATACAGTTAAGGAACAATTAAATCATTATTCAAATTGCAAGTGGGTTAGAAGTTCGCAATTAAAAGATCTAGAATTGAAGGAAGGTCGAGTAAGTCGAGGTGAAAATACAGTCACATAGCTAGGTAGATGACTAACAACACTTGTATACATGCTACTATCATGGTCATGAGTGATATGGCAATTAGTGTGGAATACTCAGTAGGGTTATCTCGGGGCCTATCATTAAAATTTAACTCAAGTATCCTCCAAAAAGTTTCAAAAATAAACTTTCAAAAATAAACCACCAAAATTTGTATTCACTCCAAGCCGTTCAAATTCATCATAAAAATTTATATCACTCTCATAAATCTCAAAGCAAAATTTTATCACGTTACTACTAACATTTTTCAAAATTAACGTTTAAATTCAACTATTTAACTCAAGAGTTCATAATTTACGAATCCATAAAAATTTCACAATCAATCAAAAATTTAACACTCTAACATTTTTAAATAACTCATAATAAAACTCTTAGCATATTAAAAGCAATCTCAAAAATTACACTCAATGCTCTTATCAATTATAACTTCTATTCATACTACGTCATACCAATATAATCAAAAATTTAAATGGTAACTTTGTTTCATCAATCAAAACAACCTTATCATATCATTACTATATTTTTATTTTATTTCAAAATTTACGATATTAGCAATCCAACATTAAACTAAATTTCCAAATAATCTTATCAGTCAAAATCTTTTTTTTACCAGAAATCTAAATAGATTTGTAAATCCTCAATCCTAGGACACAATTTAAAATAAAAAATTTCTCAAAAAAATGTTTTCATAACTTTCAAATATTTAAACCAAAAATTCGCCATCATTACTTCCACTTAAAATTCAAAATTTACTAGACACAAAATTATAAGTTGTATGATTCAAATTTAAATAATTTACACTGCCACATTCAAATCTAAGATCATTTTCAATCCAAATTTATAACTGTTCAAATGTGTATAACTATAATCCAATGAATCATAAACATCAAAACTCGAAAATCAAATAATTTTATATTTGTTCCAAGATGTATATCTATCACTCAAAACTCATAAATATCACAACTCAAAAAGCAAATCAATTTTATACTTGTGCAAGGATGGTACAACTATAACCCAATAAATCATAAATATCAAATCTTGAAAATCAATCAATTTCTTAAACCAAGTATAAATTTCTATAAATCCTCTGGTGTTTACTATTTAGAAATCTCAAGTTTAAAACTTTCCGTGGCAATATCCTACTTTACCAATTACTAATCATTAAATCACAAAAAGCCTTTTCAACTTAATTAGTCTTAAATGTATTCCAATTGCCAATATAACCATTCTAGCCATGTGTTTTACCTACGAGCATATACTAATGTAGTCATCTTCCTAGTTGACACTAAGCACGAAAATAAGAATCAACGGCAGAAAGAAATCAAGCAAGATGCAATTCAAGGAAGTCGATCGAGAGTTCGAAATGTGAAGCCAAGGGAAGAAGTCAAGCTGTATGGATGAGATTCCTAGTTTCTAATCCTATGTTGCAGGTTCACATCGATACAATTACGTAACCGAAGTGACAAACTCGACCTGCATGGGCCACCACAAAAATATGTAACGCCCCAGTCCCAAAATACGTAGGACTAGAACGCAATCATGCCAGCTGTATACATACGAAGTATATGGACCCTCGTATATATACATAAGTTGTAAAATGCAGTAACCAAGGTACTAAATCTCATCCACAAAGATAAATATGATATAAAAGTAACTATGAATTTGTCATGTATACAATAGTTGTGCGGAGACAAAGTCCACTACCAACCAAATTAAATATGGAAAATTTACAAGGAAAGAATTTAGCAAGCGAGAGCAATGGCGAGTCCAAGAGTAATCACCACGAAGGCAGGAATGGCCTTAGCTAGAGCACCTGCAAGAAATCACGGAACACACACCTGGCGAGATAACCAGGTCCTCAGAGGGACGTAACAAGATACATCAACATGCCATATAACTGAATATATATACTATGTCATAAATCACAAGTAAAGTAAATGGTCACACTCGTAACAAGTTCCAATACCTCATCATCGAAACAGTGGACTACCCCTACAACCAAACAAGGACAAGGGGTAGTACACTATACCGCGATGCGATATTGTTCCAAGCTACTAATGGAACGGGGTGATATGACATTGACGAGGGTTACCTAACCATCTAATATGTTTATGCAGTAAGAACAAACCTTTAACGCATGAGCCCTGGCTGTAAATGGGATCGGCATAGTTCCCATATAGGGCACCAGGGGCCTACGTCCATAACGCTCGGGAAGCGTCAGAGGGCACCATGTGCAAGGGGCTACGTCCATAACGCTCTGGATAACGTCAGAGGGCACCTGGAGCCTGCGTCTCCGGCGGAGCGCACAGGTAATGAGGGAAGTGCATAGAAGCCCATACGTCAGGTAATGTTCTCCCCACCCAATGTACTGTCATGTCGCATCCACGACCATGTACCTCTACTAACTGCTAAGTCTCCTAACACGCCTCTACTAGCAGTTAGCCCTAGTGCATGCGCATGGGGGATCAGCCCACACGCAAGAACCTCTACATGATACTCATCTCACACATCCTCGTGGTACAACTGTGTCAAGGTATATGCAATACACCACAACGGTAGTCCCTTAACTCTAGGTCAACATGCAATCAAAGGATACTAACAAAGTAAATTATTAATCACTGAACAGGCAGTAAATCAGGAACTATAAGAACCAAAAATAAAGAACAGTGATATATAAAATAAATGCAGACTGAATATAAACAGTTTAATGGCAAGGTATCTTGCCTGCGGTGCGAGAAAGACAAATCCAAGAGTAGCAAGTGTCAGCACCCAAAACTCACAAATCATAGATGACTCCAGTCGCTGAAACAAACATCAAAAATGATCTCGGTGAAGAAGATATACCTAGGAAACGCCTGTCCAAAAGTCAAATTCTGGAACAGGGGCAAAATCGTAATTTTGGGTCAAAATGATGTCCGCCGTTGGACCCGCTTTGCACCGAAATACGTGCCAGAACCTACGGTCTCTAAAGTCGTCAAACTACATGTCTACGAATTTGCTTTGATGAGACGAACCCAACGATATGTCCAATTTTGGATTCCGGTGGGCCGTGCACAAAATTGTCCGTTGAGTGGGATTGTGGGCCCGCCAAAATAGCGTCCCGATCAACGGTCTCAGAATCGGACCAAACTTGGCTCACAGGACTAGAAAAATATTTCGAGTCCAATGGCGCAAGTTTCGTCGCAATTTGATGAGTGTGCACAAAATAGTTGGGAAATTCCGAAAAGCCCGATACGCAAAAATTCGACGGATACAGACCAAATTCGTTGCGCACACGCAACCAACTTGAATCCCGTCAATTCTCGCACGTCCACAAATTCGATACGGACCTTTCGGTACTCTCGGTTCGCGACGGGGTCGCCCGGTTTGTCGGGACGTACCTCGTACGGGGTTTTTAGTGTTTTTAAAAACTGATTTTTCGAGATATTTAATTTAATTAAAAACTGAAATTTATTGCAGAATAAAATAAATCTATTTGAAGTGATGATAGAGGGTCATGGGGACTTTCTACACGAATTTATGGATCGAAAATCGGAATAGAATTGACAGTTAAATTAATCGGGGAAGTGGGATACCTTAAAGTGGGAATCCGTTGTTTTATTGTTGTTGTTGTTGTCGCCGTTGCCACTGTCTCCCGCGTGGCGGGACTGCTGTGGCTGGGCGCGGAGGTGCTCGTCGGGAAGGGGGTGAGCGGAGGAGAGAGGAGGATGAAGGAAGAAGAGATGGAAGAATAAAATTAGGGTTCGGGTTTTAGAGTTATGTATATACATAAATATGTATATATGCTAAGGGGGAAAAGAAACAAAAGGGTCGGCCAAGCAACATATATATGCTGCTGCTTGCATAAGGGGAGGGGGCGCCCCTTTGCTGCTACTAATGTGTTGTAGTCGGCTGTGGGGCCGACCACATTGAGTGGGAGCTTTTATATTTTTTTTTACTTCTAATCTTTTCTTATCTAAACTTTTAATATTATCCATATATATAAATATATATGCATATATCCATAAAAATCTATTTAAATCTTATTTAAATCCAAATATTAATTTAGATGTCACATATCCACATATTTAATATATTTAAATATATCTACCTATATATATAAATTCAATTAACTTAAAATAATACTAACCTCTCAATAAATATATATAGATACCATAAATATATATAAAAAATTCAAATAACAATTCAAATGTTATCTACTCTAAATATTAAATATATATATATATATATCCATACATATATACCATAAATATATATAAAAATTCAAATGTTATCTACTCCAAATATTTAATATATTTAAACATATCTATATATATATAAATTCAATCAACTTAAAATAATACTAACCTTTCAATAAACATATTTATTAATTGTTCACAAAATAACTTTAATATTAATAAAATAATAAAAATTGCTCCGATGGGTGAACTGTACCACACAATTCTTATTCGGGTCCAGAAAAATATACAATTTTATAAAATATTATTTAAATAATAAAATACCAATACTTGCACAAATAATTAAATAATTAGAAATTGTACGTGTAATTCTAAAATAATTTAGAGAATATTTGTACATATATAAAATATGTCTACAAGACCACAGTTTGTCACACTACATGCTTGCCTGGGATTGGGTTCGGTCCGGGCCCTAGTTTGGGTTGGTTTGGTCTAACCGGGTCAATAAGATCATTAAATAAAATAATAGTTAAATAAAATATTTGAAATGATTCATTATGCAACTCGGTCTGGTTTTCCTAATTCGGTCATCCCCATGGCAAGGCTTCCCCCCGGCATGGCTAGTACACTAGTCAAGGCACACTGCTATATCTTCCGTGCCAAATTTCATGGTCGTCTTGTGCTCAAAACACAACTATGGCTAAGGTCATTTTAAAATAAAAACAAATCATAAATTGTATAAATAAATTTGAAGTCTAATAATATAATAATAAAAAAAATTTAAAAAAATAGGGGTTTTACAGGATGCAGTGGCGGAAAAGGGAAGTTGAACTGGAATGAGTTTAAGCTGATGAATGGGTTTTCCATTTTGAGTTAGTTTTGGTGTACATATTTTTGCTAAGTTCTG